>SNQJ01S0083903.1:34752-46629 GCA_010110895.2 Picea sitchensis
TAAGGAGAGCGTTCACAAGGTATGTCCACTATCCATTTCTCTTAGTTCGTTCAATAATCTAGATCTAGGGAAAGAGTAGTATTCTGTCTCGTTTTGTTCTAGATCTAGGTGGATCTAGGGAGATTGGTCTGTGTCTGCACTCACGAATTTATCCATTAACAATATGGGAAGATTACACTCAAGAAGAAGCTAGATTGGCAGCAAGAGAAGAAAAGTTGGGTGATGATGGAAATCAAGCACTAGCAGAACATACAAGAAAAGGAAAGAGAAAAAAAGAGGTTCATCCCCACAAGAAGTTTCAAAAGTCACAAAAAACACAAAAGACTCAAAAAGATTATTCAAGTTACAAATGTTATAACTGCCAGAATATGGGACACATTGCAAGAGACTATCCTCACATAAAATATCAGATCATAAAAGGAAAGTATAAAAGACATCATGTGCATGTCGTAGAAGACGATGAACTTGCTCAGAAAATAGAAAAAGAATATGATTTAAGTGAAGAATATGTTTTGATATCAACTCTTACAGGGTCAATCACTCATGGATGTGACACATGGCTTGTTGATAGTGGTGCTTCTAAGAACATGACCGATTACAAGGATTCTCTTTCAAATCTAGTTCAGAAGGATTCACCTCATAAGGTGAAGCTCGATCATGACTATCAATATCCCATTAAAGGGGTAGGAGAAACCTCCTATAGGTTGGATTCTATAAAGCCTATGAAGATGAAAGATGTTTTGTATGTACCTAGTCTGAAGAAGAATCTCCTTTCTATCTCAGTATTAGATGAGAAAGGATTCAGAGTTTCTTTCATTGATGGTGAATTTCTTATGTGGCCAAGAGGAAAGTCTATTGATGATGTTATTGTGATTGGTTTTCAAGAAGGAGGTATATACAAATTAAAGGGACACTCAAATTCAACATTAGTTCACAACATAGTAAATATGAGTGATCTATGGCATATAAGACTTGATAACATACATTACAAAGCATTATCGATTGTGGGCAAGATGGTGACAGGTTTTCCATAGATTCAGGTGAATCATGATGGTATATGCAAGGGATGTGCACAAGGCAAGAACGTGAAGAGTCTGTTTCCAAGAAGTGACAATAAATCCAAAGAATTTTGGACATCGTTCACTCATATGTGTGTGGACCGATGGAATCCACTTCACTTAGCGGGTATGTATATTATGTTTCATTTATTGATGATTTCTCACATAAAACTTGGATTTATTTCTTGAAAGAAAAAAGCGAAGTATTCATCGAGTTCAAGGAATTCAAATCCATTTTAGAAAATCTTTCTTAAAAGAATATTGTTGGAGAAATCATGTTTGGAGAACCACCCAACAAGCCAGGAATATCAGACCAAGAAGGAGAGTGTGCCACATTTTGAGGAAAAGCAGAGCATGTGACAAGATTTGCAAAAATCCGATGCAAATGTGGACAAACCTAGCCTAGTTAGGGTTATGGTTTTGGGATGCATTGTAAGGGTTTCTAACCCAATTTTGTAATACAAATACGGGGTATGAGGTAGATTAGAGAATCATCATAGGCATCTATCGATCCCTAGAAGTATCTTGTCATATTTTTGGAGAACCTATTTGGGAGTTGAAGACTATTTGAGAGATGTAGAGATCGGATGAGGTCAAAGTAGTTGAGGGTCAAGTCACAAGTTGTGGATCTTGGTGCGATATTGGTCTACCTCACTACTCTTTACTACGATGTAATGTGCACAATTCCCTTTGATGAATAAGAAAAGAAGAAGAAGATATTTGTGGACGTATCCACATGGGGGTGAACCATGGTAAAACCATGTGTGCAATGTGTTTAATGTGTTATTATTTATACAGTTATCATTGAATGGTTAGATAGATGAATTGTTGATTTATTTACAATGCACACTAGATTAAATATGAAAATGAATTAATGAATGGATCTTATGAATAGTATAATAGAATTCATGGTTAAGTAGAAATAAGAAGTAAGAAAGAGCATCCCCCAATCCCTTCCATGACTGCAAACATATGCGTCATGTAGTCCCCCATAAACCATCTTAGGTGAGATTGCATTGTGCACTTTGTGCACAATGTAGCCTTCTGGTTCACCAGAAGGGCCGATGGTGATAAGGGTTTTGTTGGAGAACTAAGGTAGAACCCGGGTCAGCCCATAAGTCCAACAAATGGTTCAGTTACCAGCTAGAACTCATAAGGAGATCCAGGAAGGGGTTTGGTGAAGATGATGCAGTGGTAGAAAGGGATGTTCAAGCCATGTAATCCTATGAAGAAAGATATTTAAATATGGTTAGAGACACAATAGTTGGAATTTGCGCAAAAAGACAATAAGGGTTCCAGGTATACACCACGCCATTACTTGCAGAGGTATGTGTTTATTGATCTACATGAAGCATATTTTTGTTTATTTCCACAATTATTATAGGAGTGGTTGTTAAGGTTGAAGGATACCCATTCAAATAACCAGATTAGGCCAGTAGTGTGGAATGCTGAAAATATTGCACAGTTGGAAAGAGTTAATAACAAATTCATGTGCGTAGTGGATTTTTGGTTAGACAATATTACTGCAGGGTTTATCATTGAGTTTGCAGTAGATACAATGGATTCATATACTGTTGTAGAGAAGGATTTCTTGAGGGGTTCCAGAGGTAGGTATATTAGGTCTCTTTACACATCGATCAAGATCTTTTTACATGATAAAGGCATAATGACCATGGAATCAAACAACTAGATCACTCTGCGTGCATGGGGCAGTTGGGGGAAGCACTAAGGAAGATATGAGAAATGGAGAAGGCTCTTGAGAGTAGCCAGAAGAAGGAGGCAATGGACCCCATCATGATGGATGATGAAAAGACCAAGGAAATCATAAGGAGTGAAGGTATGAAGCGCTGCAGACGAACCTACCAGTATAAGATGAATAATAAGAAGAGGGTTGTAGCAGAGCGAGAGGGATTGGACAACGATGAGGAAGACATAGAGGATCTCCATGTCATGGGGAATATTGAGGATATCTTGTGTGCCACATATGAGAGGAAAACCAGAGGTCATGGGTTTGGTGCAAAAGAAGGATCTCCATTCCAGATCTGAATTAGTGTGGAACCCACAACCCCATGTGCGACTAACACAACTGAAGAAGAAAAATTAGTTAACCAACAAGTGATTAATGGTAGAATAATTTTTTTAGGACGTGGGTCTAGTAGCATAAGTGCAAGTTTAAAAAGTAGCATTCAAGTATCTACACTGTGTGAAGGTGGTAGTTCAACAAATTTCACAATGGTAGGACAAGATCCAACCATCAGGTTACCAGAGTTCCGAGGGGATGGGTTAGATGACCCAGAAAAAAATTTGTTCATCTGTGAGAACATATGGGTAGCAAAGAAGATTACAGATGAGGATACAAAGATTGTGCAACTGGAAATCACGTTTAGAGACCGCACATTAGATTGGTACATGGGAATCTCAACAAATAATCCAACATGAACACCTACAACTGTACCAGATGTGAAGAGGCAGTTACTAAATGAATTTCAGAAGCCAAGTTCAGAAGACCAGTTTATGAATGAAATGATAGAGATCAAGAAGAAACCAGGATAATCAATCTGGGAAGTGGACCAAAAATTCAAGAGATTAAAGGTAAGTTAAAGTAAACTATTACCGATACACAACATAGGCATTTGTTTGTTAATTCTTTGTTTCCACACTTGAAGTATCCTCTACGACAAAAAAATCCAAATTCAGGGTGAGGCCCTGCAAGTAGCCTTACAACTAGAGGAAAATCAATACAAGTGTACAGATCCAACTATGGAATATTTGAATAAATATCTGAAGAACTTAACATTCCAGTTAAATCATAACAAAGGAAAGGAGAAAAGAGAATTGTTCTGGTGTACAATGTGTAGGACAGAAGGTCATCAAAAGAATGAGTGTCCATTATTTCCATATTATATTGGAGTGGGTATGCCAAAACCTTTGGCTTTAAGAGGACCATGGTGTGAGATTTGCAGAACACATGGGCATGATCGCTATCATTTCCCCTTGATGAAGAAGTACCAAACAGTTCCAAAGAGTACATATTGTAACTTTTGTAATTCATTTGGACCCGAATAAAAGGATTGTAGAACCTTGGAGATTATGAAAGAAAGGATTGTAGATACATATCGGGTGTAGGTTGAACATCTAATAGGACAATCTGCGCTGCAGCTGCATTATAACATTATGCAATAGCCACAGTACAATCCCGCGCAACAATTTGTAGCACAACCACAATATAATGCACAATAATTTCAAGGGAAACAATAGTATAACCCTGCACAACAGTGCACAACAACACAACATTAAAATAACCCACAACCTCAGTATAATCAAGGACCTCAGTATAACACATCACACAAATATAATCAGGGAAACAAAGAAGGCTTAAGAGTAGAAGGTCATGGAGGAAGAGGCTTTGGAGGAGATCGAGGACTAGTAGTGTGTCATAACTGTCAGAAACCAGGGCACTATGCAAGAGACTACACACAACCACTTGTGACATGTATGTATTGTCGTGCAACATACCATGAAACATAGGATTGTCCAACATTGTTGATAAAAATACAAGACAAGAGGAACCAGACTAATCAGAACGTGCAATGGATCTGGGTGGAACACAGAGAAGAAGACGAGAACAAGATTAACATAGTGACTATAGGTGGAGCCAAAATAGGATAATATGCAACCAAGAAGGATAAGGACCAAAACCAGTGGGTTAGGAAGAATACAATGCTTGAACATACATTTGATGCGCGCACAGAGAAAGAGATATTCAAAGAAGCTAGACAAGATATCTTGAAGGAAAATATTGTGTCCACTTCAGGAACAAAGCCAGTAGATGAGATACTAGTCTATGACATGCCCTCATTATTTGATCAAACCATTCAAGAGCAGTCTTCAGAACAAGTAAGTAACTTAAGAAAATTTTTGGGAGCTTTTGTCAAATTTTTGAGTGATAAAAATTCCTTACAAGTAATGCAAAACTTATTAGAAAAGTGTAATCCAGGGGAAGAGGGGGTAAAAAGAGTAAACCAGTTCTGAAAGAAGAGAATAACCAATAGGGAATTCATATTGAATGCTAACATAGGATATTTCAATATGGGGGATATTATAGTAGACTTAGGATCTGAAGTCAATGTTTTGCCAAAGAAAACCTAGGAAGCTATGGGAGAACCATAATTAGGGTATTCACCTATTCAGTTGAAGTTGGAAAATCATCATTGAGTGGTGCCAATAGGAAGGCTGAAGGGAATTCCAGTATATCTATATGGTGTGCGCAACATGGATGACTTTGAAGTCATTGACATAATGGACAATACTTCACCATATCCAACATTGTTGGGTCTGGATTGAGCCTTTGATAACTAGGCTATTATCAGTTTGAAGACAAGGAAAATGATATTTGAGTATGGAGAATACTGAGTTATTGCACCATTGGATCCCTCAGAAGGAGGCAGGTATGTGGAACCTGCAATGGATAATATTCTTACAGAATATGTGAATCAACTATACATAACTACCGCGCACGAAGAATATTATATCAACCCAACTGCAGATGTAATGCTCAGTTGGAGGAGTATTAGTTCTTGTGCTTCAGACTCTAACACGGGACATGAAAACTAGCAACACCGATTACATGAATTATCTACCAAGAGATGTTCCAAAATGGCGTGCACGCTAAGATGGGTTGGTATAGAGGTAAGAGAACCTCCCACTTTTTATGGATTAAATGATTTAGAAGAATTTTTGATGAAATATGAGGTAGAAGTTATGGAAAATCAAAGATTACCATCACTAGATATTTCTTAAAATATACACTTGCAATATGGTGGGGTACACACAAGGCAAAGATAAACAATTGGTTCCAGTGCAAAAGGTTACTGTGCATAAGATTCAACGCAGAACATGAGCGTAAATATGAGGAGAAATATGAAGGATTTGGACAACCCAAAGAACATGTAGAGAGGTGCATGGTTCAATGGAGATTAGTACCACCATAATAATGGCCACACCAATTTATTCACACACTAGAAGGCATTCTGAATAATTGGTACACAGAACAAGAACAACGTAGAGAAACTGCCAACTGGGAAGAAATACAACAGATCTTTGTAATTACATTTTCCTTTGAGCATGACAGTACAGAGAATGATACATTGTTTAAAGTGGTAAGAGATAGGGTATTTTAAGAACTAGAGTTTGAAATAATTCCATCATCTCAGAGGAAGGCTAGTCAGACAGTCAAACAATTGCTAGATTGTCATCATGTAGCAAAAGAACCCGGAGAATATAATTCGTGCAATATCAAGATCCCAGAAGTAGAAGGTGAAAGAGAAGTAGAAGGCCCCAAGTTGGATTCATAAGATTATGTTGCACCATTAAATATTAAGAAGGTCAACATTGGAATTGTAGACAACCCAAAGATGGCTAGTATTGGAGATTTTTGGGATAATCAGACAATAGAGAGGATCACAAACTTATTGCGCGAGTACAATGACTTATTCCCAACAACATTTTCATAGATGAAGGGGCTAACAGGAGAGATAGGGGAGATGAAGATCCCATTAAATCCAGAATCAATACCTATCAGGTAGAGGTTGTACAGATTGAATCCAATATATAAAGAGAAGGTGCATACAAAAATTGACAATGTGCTAGAAGTTGGTGATATAAAACCTGTAGAAGAGTTAGAATGGATTAGTCCCATGGTTGTGCAAGAAAAGAAACAAGGAGGGATCAGGATTTGTGTAGATTTGAGAAAATTGAATGATTCTTTCCTACATGATCCTTTTCCTACTCCTTTTAGAGATGAAGTTTTGGAGAATGTAGGGGATCAAGAAGCTTATTCTTTTACAGATGGATTCTCAAGTTATCATTAGATCAAGATAGCACCAGGAGATAGACACAAGAAAACATTTGCTACAAATTGGGGCTCATTTAAGTATACAATTATGCCATTTGGAATAAATAATGCACCAGCCATTTTCTCAAGAGTAGTAGTAGCAACTTTCAAGGACTTTATTCATAATTTTTTGGAGGTTTACTTGGATGATGTTGGAAATATGTAGACGGTGTCAAATCTCATTAAATATTAAGAAGTGTATTTTCAATGCACCTTTTTGCATTTTGTTAGGGCATGTCGTGTGTAAATAGGGTCTACTGGTTGATCCTACTAAAATTGTTGTCATAGTTAACTTACCACCACCTAAGTCAGTGTGCCAATTGAAGAGTACATTGGGCCATACAAAGTATTACAGAAAATTCATAAGGGGATATGCATAGATCATTGCGCCAATGGAGAAGTTGTTGAAGAAGGATACTAAGTACCAGTCGAATGATGAATGCCAGAAGAGTCTGGATATTTTACAGGAGAAAATGGTCACTGTGCCAATTTTAGTATTTCTAGATTGGGTCAAAGAATTTCATGTGCATGTAGATGCATCTGCAATTGCACTAGGAGAAGTATTAACCCAGCCAAGAGTAGGTGAGATAGATCACGCTATTTCATTTGCAAGCATAAATTTATCATAGTCAAAACAAAACTACAATACTACAGAAATAGAAGGTCTATATATGGTGTATGCTTTTTAGAAATACATACATTACTTGTTGGGATAACACTTTAATATGTTTATAGATCATTCATTTATGAGATACTTTGTTAATAAGCCAATGTTGGGGGGCAGGATATGCAGATGGCTATTATTATTTTAGGAATTTGACTTTGAAGTTGTGGTAAAGCCTGGAAGATTGAACATAGGACCAGATCACCTATCCAAGATAACGAATGGAGAAGAAACCAGTAACTTGGAAGAAAACTTTCCAGATGCATAATTGTTTTTAGTACAAATTGCAGATGAATATTTTTTTGACATTATTGAGTTTTTGAGTATAGGCTTTGCACCAAGAGAATTTACTATTGCATAGAAGAAAAATTTGGTGGTCAGAGCTACAGATGATCAGTTGAATGCAAGTCACTTATAAAAACTTGGAGCAGACAACATCTTGAGGAGATGTGTGATGGAGAATGAAAGACCCTTTATTTTGGCAAAAGTGCATGAAGGGATTGCAAGAGGACACTATGTAGGAAAAGCTACTGTGCAGAAGGTATTGCACGCAGGATTATGGTGGCCAACAGTTCATAAGGATTCAAAAGAATACTTTTAAAAGTGTGATGTTTATTAAAGAGTTGGGAAGCCATCCATGAGTGATGAGATGCCACTGATACCACAAGTTACTTTACAAGTGTTCGATAAATGGGAAATATATTTTGTAGGTTCAATTAATCCACCAACAAGAAGATCATGAGCCAGATACATTATTACAGTAACAAAATACTTAACCAGATGGGAAGAGGTAGCACCAGTAAAGGATTGCAACACAGAGACCGTAACACGCTTTTTATTTGAGAATGTAGTGACAAGATTTGGATGTCCAAGAATATTGATGAGTGATGAGGGGACTCACTTCATCAACAATACAATTGAGGCAATGCTTGAAGAGTTTAATATATACCACCAGAAGAGTACTCCTTACCACCCTCAAGAAAATGGAATAGTGGAATCCTTCAACAAGATTTTGGAGAATTCATTGACAAATATTTTTAATGTAAACAAAGATGATTGAGATTTGAAGGTACCAATAGTACTTTGGACTTATAGAACTACCTGCAAGAAATTAATAGGACAAATACCCTTTAGATTGGTGTATGGACAAGAGGTAGTAGTTCCCTTAGTTTATTTGATACCAATTCTACGCATTGCAACAATTAAAACATGACAAAAAACGACGCAACAGAGGAAAGATTGACTCAATTGATGGAATTAGAAGAAGACAAAATCATGGAAGGTTTCCATCAAGAGGTACAGAAAGAAAAGTATAAAGAATGGAATGAAAAACATATCAAGAAGAAGAAGTTTAAGGAAGGATATCTAGTTCTCCTCTATGACAGTAAATATATACAAAATCTAGGGAAGCTTATAATGCATTGGCTAGGGCCATATCAGATAAATATGGAGGTGTTGTACATCTGCAAGACTTAAAATGAAAGGAAGTGCAAGGAATGGTGAATGGTAGTCGACTAAAACTATATAGGGACAGTCGACCTACTAACTCTCAATAGTTGCATCGCAATAAGTAGACATGTACATATTGTAAATAGTAGGAGATAAAATAAGAAAAAGGAAGATAAAAACAACAAAATGAAGAAAAATCCCAAAATAAGTAATTAGGAGGAATAAGCGAGAGACAAATAATTCAGGAATGACATCGCGTAGCAATTGGTGTGACATAATTTGGAAGATTGTGTGCAGGAAAGTTAGACAACACACAAATAACCGAAAAAAGTGAAACATAAGACACAACATTAATGACCGGGTTTATAAAAAGGGAAAAGCACGGGCAAGTTTGACACTTAGCGAATTTTGAGAAACCGAGCACTTGAGAGCATGAGAAAAGTGTTTTTATATTCTTTGCACAAATATCTCTAGTGTATGCTACGTTGCGCCATTGCACAAGGGGCTTTGATGGGGGTTGCTAGGCCCCCCCTTCAATGGTTACAAGGGTTCGGGGGAAATGCCCTCGAGATTTTTTTTTTCCTTGAGAAACATGTTTCATTTTTTCCTTGTTTTTTATGTCACCTCGATTTTTGTGTCCATTGTTGGGCGATTTTTTGGCACATGGTTTTTATCAATGGTTTTCTATTTTCGGTTAAGGAATTAGGTTTGTTGACTAATCCAGGTCATTGGGTTATGGTTTTGGATGTCGTTGGATCCTATATGTATATTGTATTGTAAACAATGTATTACTATGAATGAATATATAATATTTTGGTTTTCCTAGTTTGGGTTTCGAGGGAAAAAATCTCTATGTAAGGTGTGTATTTTCCATTGTATATTTTATGTTTAATTGCAAATCTATTTGCAGTGAAATATTGTACAAGGTTAAAATCTACATTTGGTATCAGAGCTTTGTTGGATTCAGGGGGATGCCTTTGTGGTCAAGGGTTTGGTTTGGGACTGTGATAATCCTTGTTACCGTGGGAGATATGTGGTATTGATTTTTCAGGTGAAAAGAAATGGCGAGCAATTCGAAAATGGAGATCGAGAAGTTTAATGGGAAATTTTTTTAATTGTGGAAGCTCAATATGGAAGATCTGTTGGTGGACAGAGATCAGTGGATCATGGTGGATCTAGGTACTACACCTATAGGAACTTCAACAAATGACTGGAAAAATTTGGATCGAAAGGCGAAGAGGACAATTCGACTATGTCTCTCAGATTCAATATTACTGAATGTGTTAGAGGAAGATACAAACAAAGATTTATGGGATAAGTTGGGGAAGTTGTATCAGTCTAAGTCCCTAGTAAATAAACTATAAGAACTTATATAACCTGAGGATGAGAGATGGAGACTCGATGGAAGATCATTTGAACACCTTCAAACTGTGGTAAGTTAGTTAGTATCTGTTGATATTAAAATTTCATATGAAGATAAGTGTATCAGTTTATTGTGCTCTTTACCAGACTCGTGGGATAGTTTGGTTGTGGCCATAGGTAGTAATACAAATTTCTTGAATTTTGATGAAGTGGTCTCATCCTTGTTGTCAGAGGAGATGAGACAGAAGAACATGGAAGGACAAAGAACATATGCATTATTTGTAAGAGGACGCTCCTAGGAAAGAAATAGATCTAAGTCCTTAGGCGAGAGATCTAATTCTAAGGGAATATCTAAGTCTCTCAAAATTTTTGTAAAGGTATGTTGGAGATGCAGATCATGAGGCATGGTTGGTTGACTCAGGTGCATCATTTCATATGAATCCCCACAGGGAGTGGTTTTGTGATATGAAAGGTATGATGGAGGTAATGTTTTTCTAGGTGATGACTTGACAACCAGAATCATAGGTTGAGGAAAAGTCAAGTTGAGGCTCATAGATGGAAGAATTAGAACACTACCTGGTTTTTTTCACATCCCAAGATTGGCCAGAAATTTGATTTATGTAATCAAAATGGATGATGAAAGGGTAAAAACAATATTTGAAAATGAAACCTGCAAGATGATTCGAGGAACAATGGTGTTGCTGAAGGGAGTTTAGTTTGGAAATTTGTATAAGCTACAAGGAAGCACTATTAGTGATGAATGTAATAGTTCCATTGTTCCTGATATTGGATTTGAAGAAGAAAAAACTCCTACAATCTCCGGATAAAATATTATGCTGCAGCATCAAATACTAGGGCATATCGGAGAAAAGGGTCTTTGACTACTTCATAGTAAAGGTATGGTTGAAGGTATGTATAACTTATCTCTGGATTTTGATTAATGTGAAAATTGTGTATATGGGAAGAAAAATCGGGTAGGATTCCCCTCTGGTGCAATGAGGGTAGAAGGAATTTTGCAGCTACTTCACAATGATGTGTTTGGACCTGTGTTGGTTCCATCATTGGAAAAATATGTGTACTATGTCTCATTTATAGATGATGTAATGTCCCCACTTTGGGACATCATCACAGAGCAGAGACTTATGATGACCAGAGTAGCCATATAGATGTTATAGTGAGTACAGGGGTATTTGAGAGGCATTGTGGGGTCCAATTGGAATTTATCATCATATTCCATCATTATGAGCCATTCCGCACAGGTTGGCTTTGGTTTCGTTCCATTCCGACGATTTCCATGATTTTGACTATTTTGAGCTATAAGTTAATTAAAATCACTAAAGAGGGCATTTTGGGCACATTACTTGGAGGAACCTCTTAGTGTAATAGATCATTGGAATCGGGAGGAGCAGCACTACAGGATGGGATGGCTAGAAGTGACTTTCAGTGGCCAG
>SNQJ01S0083904.1:0-33066 GCA_010110895.2 Picea sitchensis
CCTTGTCCTGGGGTGGAGCTCGGTCCCAACTCGGGGGTGACCTACTGTTGAGCTGATGAACAGTGTGGTCTAAGGCTGGGAGGTTCATGGAAGGCCTGCACTTGGTTGGTGATTTCTCCAGTTGTTAAAAGATAAGTATTCTGAATTATGTTTTGAACATGTTTTGGCACGACTGTGCTGTATATATTATCATGTTTTCCGCTTTGTGTAAATGAAGTGTCTGTTGAATGCCATGACTGGTTTAATTATAGCAGTACCCATATGTTTTACTCTGAGAATTAAGTGTGTTTAATTGTGTTAAATGCATGTGCTTATAATTCCTGTACCAATTATGTAAACATTCATGTATAATGGTAAATTGAGGGGTTTGGAAACCTCGGTAGTGAACGGGTACACTACAAATTGGTATCAGAGCAATTGGTACACTACAAATTGGTATCAAAGATTTAAATTTATTTGATAAGTGTAATGTAATTTTAAATTTAGAAAAGATGCATTAAAGTGGGTTTTTAAAATTAGTTGTTATATGTTATTAAATATTCCATATAAGATATTATTGGAAGTTTGATTGATTAGTTTAAGAGATGGTGAAGTTCTATTCACTAAGTTTATATAAAAAATATGATATGCTTAGTTAAAAAGGGGTTTATTTTTCTAAGGAGAGGTTTATTTAAGGTTTATTTATTTATTTATTTTAATTTTTTAATTTTAATTTTTTTAATTTTTCTTCAGTTCTATGGTTTGGAAGGGGTGAATGATTTAAAAACTGAGGAAAAAAAACAACATTTTAGGACCTGGGCATCAACAAATGTGGAAAGAGGGTTTCATTTCAAGATTCAAACCCCTTCACTAAATACCTATGTTTAGGGTAAAAAAAACACCGAATTTAATGGGGTTTTCTGGGGGAGAGTTTGTGATTGAAGAAATGAAAGGAAACTCATACAAGATTTTTTTTTTCAACACCCTAACAGTTCCCTTTAGTCACTTAGAAACACTTTCTCTAATCACTTCTTTGTAATTGTACTGGTGTTTTTCAAGTCACAAGGGGACATCCCTAATGTTCATGCATTGTCAATCACTTAGAAAAATCTACATGTCAGTATGAAAGAACATCACATAAAATAATTGTCCCTGGTATGCATGCAAGCAACCAAAGACCTAAGAGTGTTGATACTTCAATAAGATTAGAGAATTTGAATTTAGAATAGATAAATATGAAAGGAGGAAAAATAATGTGTGCTTTAAGTGATCAATACAATCAAAGTAAAGGCACTTAGGCCACCCACACTACTGCACAATTTTTTTTATTGAACTAACAAATTCAAAATGCTATGAAAAATTGCATAGTCAAACTTTGTCCTGGCATTTGTCAAAATATTGTCAGCATCATAAAGGAAAAATACAAGAGATGAACTATGCACTATGAAAAGTACATGTAGCAAGAAAACAAAATAGGGAAGAAAGAAGGTTGTTGGTTCCTTACTAAAAAACTTTGCATAAACAGTACCACTAACCATGCTTATATAAATCTCTCAATTCTAAAAAAATGGGCTACCTGCTCATGCAAAAATGCATCTATTGTTAGGTGGTTGTCATAAGTGAAGTAAACTACTAAAAATAACCACACAACAACCATAAATATTTATAAATTAAATGACAAAATCAACATGTAAATGATTATGTCATACACTTAGCAACCTAGACATAATTGTCTTCTATGAACTCTGAAATGTTTAAACCCACATTCAAAAATTACCATAAGAATAAATACACATTGCTAAGCAATTTTGCAGTGGAATAAAAACAATGAACAACAATCATTCAACTCAGAAAACTAAAAAATTTAGGCAATGCTAGGGAAAACCCCAATGTGGGGAAACCCAATGTGTGTGTGTGTGTGTGAGAGAGAGAGAGAGAGAGAGAGAGAGAGAGAGAGAGATTTCATTAGTTTTAGGAAAGATATATCAACAACAACAATACATTTACAACAAGAGAAAACCTCTTACAACACTCAAACTGTCCCTCCAAATTTCTACCTTGAAAAATGTGCCAAGTCCGTACTACTGTATGACCCACCAAGAAAAAAAAACACCTAAAAAATCGAGCCAATATGTTGTTTTATAGATTGTCCTTCAACAACAAATATCCCAAGCTGCCTTGATTTTCATGCCTTGATTTTCATGCCTTCTTTTTTGTTGTACAGACTATACAAATCCGTACAATACGACCTACCTCACAACATTAAATTACAACACTCAAAAAACATAAATTTCTTTCTTGGAAAATGTGCCCAAGCTCTCTTGGGAAATGTGCCCTCCATGCTGCCCTCTTTCCTCTCTCAAACTATCTCATAAATCTCTCTCAATCTCCTCTCATTGTATCTTCCACACTACCCAATGCATTCTCTTATAATATGAAAGTGACCCCTCACCTTCTCCAACCCTAGATCTAATGGCCAAGATCTAATTTTTCCTTTACAAGATCAAGGGTCATGATTCATTCCCTCCAAAATAAATAACTTAAAATATTAAAGTATATTTTCACTTTATAACATAAGTGCACTTTATGAAATAAAGTCACTTTAATATTAGAAGGTACACTTTATTAAAAGTCACTTTAATAAAAGAACCACTTTATCACAACTTTATAGAAACCCATTACAAAGTCAAGTGTCTAGTAGTGTAGGTACAAGGTAACTTCCGCATACAAGACGCACATGCGGAGTACATTCTGAGGTAAAAAGTTAACAAAATATCTTCAAAAATCCCACTAAGATGAGGTTGACCTGATCTAAAAATAATCATCTCGTGTGTTTCCCCTAAATTCTCCATGTGATGTTGACTTAACTCAAGACAAGTGAACCTTTCCTTAAATAAAATCTCTGAAATAAAATCATTGTCTCCAATATGTAGACTAATTTTGCCTTCTCTAAAAATAATCCTCTCCTAGTTTCTAAAGTTAGCCAAAAGTATTTTTTCTAAAAATAATTGATGAGTCATCACATCATAATTCATGCCATGCAGAGACTATTTTTCACATCTCCTATAAATTTGACTTTTTGCAACGTTTTGCACCTAATTTCTCTTTTGTCGTGACATTGCCTATATCGCACTTGATTTTTTTTTCTATCACAACACTACGTGTTTCGTGCCTAATTTCTATTCTATCACAATATATCACACCTAGAACAATTTTCCTTATGCACGATACATCACATCACATGAAACTTTATTTCCTCAGGAAACGAAAACTTCAACACTTGGATATTTTTCCAATTCTTACTTTATCACATTG
The DNA here is from genome assembly GCA_010110895.2 of Picea sitchensis. Classification (NCBI taxonomy): domain Eukaryota; kingdom Viridiplantae; phylum Streptophyta; class Pinopsida; order Pinales; family Pinaceae; genus Picea; species Picea sitchensis. Next base: position 3,295 of record SNQJ01S0083904.1, read on the forward strand.
CACAAAGTTTCCTCTCTTGTGATGTGATGTATCACACTGATACAAAAATATTTACGATAAAGGAAATTTGGTTTACTTAGAAGAAAGCCAAAGACTTGGAAAAAATGGTTTTGTCAAAGGCTAAAGGAAATATGAAGATTGCTAAAATAACAATTTACACCAAATTGATGAATATGCCTCTAAAATTGATCTACCTCTAAAATGAACTTTGATCCCTGGAAAATCTATCTCTAATCTATGTGAACATTGAAAACTGCCTCTAACTACTCACTTGATGAAAGCTAGTTGGCTCTTGACCCTTAAGTTGAATGGGAAGATCTGGGGGTTAACAACCCTGATTGTAGAGATCATTATCTCTATGATGTAATGAAATAAAATGAAAGTAGAAAAATTATGTTAGTCATTTAGTTACTCATTCCACTGAGATTTGTACAATCTCTTATTTATTACACATAAAAAATTGTATAAGCTTAATCACAATGTTTTAATAGATCCCATTTGAAATGCATTCGTGCTAGCAATTATTTTTTACAATGAACCCAATAAACCTGCATTCCATGTCCATTTCCCTATGCTCCATAGCAGTTTCCAATTACAACAAATCTACTTTAAAAGAATGATAGGGGTCATGACGGTTTGGTTTCTATTCATTAAGGTTGACAAAGGTTGAGGTCGAGGAATCCCCTTTGGAATTCTATAGTTCATGTCCAAAAGACTCCAATGAATTTCATTGGATTTGATATATTCTCTATAATAATTTACAAGAAAATCGCTTGCATATTAGTGTGTTTTTCATTCTCTCATTGTCGTTACTCTCAGATGCCCTTTCAAATCACTATATCATTAATTATTCAGTTAGTGGGTAGATATTCAGAAAATATCTTCCACATAATGAGAACTGATTATTCAAACTAATATTAAGTGTTATTGCTTGTATTTTTCCTAAGCATGGAATCTAACAGAACAAATGTCTGTAAACATCAGAATATGAAGGTCCCATATGTCAATTAGCATGACAAGACACCAAGGTCCATATTTTTCCTTTTCCATATTGCACACTAACTTCTCCTTCTCTAAAAATAATCTTCTCCCAATTTCCAAAGTTATCCAAAAGTCTTCTTGCTAAAAATAACCGACGAGTCATCACCTCAAAATTTGTGCCATGTAGAGACTCTTTTTTGCATCTCCTAGAAATTTGGCTTGTAGTGGAATTTCACACTTGATTTCTTTGTTATCACAACTGTTAGTATCTAGATATGAACATTTCAATTTTTCCTTGTTACGGGAATAGGGTTATTCCTGTAGCACCGAAACGTGTTAATACCTAGAACTTAAAATTTTATAAAGCCATTTTCAACTTGTGGCTTCGTTTATTCAGAAGATCAAAAGACTTTGATGGTGAGGTATTTTCATTTGCAGCCACAGTCATGAGTGAGCTTGTTCACAAAGATCCAACTTGCTATTCTAGATGCTACTGGTCTGCCGAACGTAATTATTTTTTGGACACTATCATGGTTGGTGTTTTCCCTTCTGCAGATGCAGTAGTTTGTATACCGCAATTCGTGGATGCTTTGTGCCTTATTAACCTTGGTCTTCAAGCTATTTTAGGAAGGACGCGCATCCTGTAGTCTCAAAATATACATAGTTCAACATTGGGAACCCTGAGGTTATTATTTATAAAGATCCTAATTTTTGGCCGCAAAGGTTCCAAGGATCTGAAACAGGGTTTCGAGTTCGTCTTCTTGATAACCATTGGCTTTGAGCGCTGGGAAGTGTTATATTCTCAGACATTTTACTCGAGCATTAGCACACAAATTCGACCATGAAACTCCCATGCCCCTTTTCAATTAAAGATATATTGTTTATTATTTCGAGAGAATCAGGGGCTTGAGCCATTAACAGTGGAAGCCATTTAGCATAAAGGAAGACCGTTGATCAAATTCCATGGATGGTGATTTGATGAAGCTCAGCAGAAATTGAATAGAGGAAATTGCAACTGCAATGATCGTTCCAGTGGAGGAGCTATGCAATAGGATAGAGATGGCGCACAAATCCTAAATTATCTCATGTCTTCATGTCTTCATGTCTCTGTTCATAGTATTGAAACGACCATTTGAAGTTTGCGTGTTGATTTTTTAACAAGATCTTGTTTTTTAACTCACCAGATATCCATGATGCTATTGGCAGTCGGGCAAAGTTTTCAAGACAAAATTTTCCAGCAGGAACATACAGGCATATATAGACTGAAATAGGAACCCGCCCAGGTGTCATGAAGTTAGGAAATATTGACAACGCACCAACACAAACAATTGACAACAAATAAATCATTGCTTTCAAAGTGTGGTCGATTGCAGAAACTAGTTGTTGAAGCACGTGAATCCAAGAATGACAAGGTGTCCCTTAATGATATTCCTGGGGGGGCAAGAGGGATTTGAGTTTTGTGCCAAGTTTTGCTATGGGATCATAGTCACCGTAAGTGCCCTGAACATCGTGTCTGCACGTTGTGCTGCAGAGTATCTTGAAATGACTGAAGGAATGGAGAAAGGAAACCTGACATTGAAATTGGATGTCTTTCTCAATTCAAGCATCCTTAATGGCTGGAAAGATTCTATCATTACATTGCATACTACAAAGTCATTCTTGCCTTGGTCTGAAAATCTGCAGATTATTAGTCGATTTCCATAGAAGTGCCTACTAACTATGTAGTGGAAGTTAAGGATACAAAGTTTTTGTTACACAAGTTTCGAAGTTTATGAAACTTGGATCGAGGCCAGATTCCTTCTACACAACAACAGGAACATGGAATGCCAATGCCAAGACAATATCTCTCAAAGGTTGAATTAATTTATCAATATGCTATCATTATCGATTGCATTCACAGAAAGACTAATTATGTTTTTAAGCTCAGGAAAGGGAACTAATATAAGGCACAGGTGGCAGAGTGTCAATTAAAGAAGCTAATTTTCAGATTTTCGGGCAAAGATCAAGTAATCAAAATGATAAGTCTGATTGGGATAAATGTTTCAGATTCAAGCAAGTCAAAGGTGACAAATCAATTCTAGATTTGTTAGGAAAATAATTAAAGCAGAAGTGACAGATCATCTTCAGCATTCGAGACCTTTTCCCATGCTTTAACCACCTCTCAACATTGAAAGGCATAATAGGCAGAAAAATAAACAAATGGCAGAGTGAAGGATTCGATCCAGTTTTGAGGACAACATGAATGGAATTTGATTTCAAATATAACATCAATGCAACAAGTGGAAAAGTATCCAAACTTTCCATATTTTCAAGATCAACAAATCAACAAGTAGTTCCAAAATTCAAGGGTGAGAAATCAGTGATAGTTCATCTATCTATAGTTATATATATTATATCATTCAGATGAGAAAGTGGGAGACCCAAGAGGGGGGGAAGACCCTTGAGGGTAAGGCCTGAGAAGATATCAATGAAATAACATCCAACCTGAGTGATTGTATGCCTGAAGGCATTGTATTTCTGTAATCGTTTCTACATTGGAGATATATGAAATTTGTTTATCAGATTGTGATTTTCTTGTCTAAACATTGTTTTTCCACCTTCCTTGTTTTACATTTTGTCGTTTGTCTTACTTGAATGAATTATAGACATTGAGAATCAATGGCATCTTATGGATGATAGATTCCCGAGCGGTAAAGATTTTGCTGTGACTACCTATCATCCATGTGTTTTGTTTCAAGTATCGTTGCATCCATTTGACTAAGAGAATCTTGGTTTGACGAGGTGTTCTTCTTTTTGTCTATTCCCTATTCTTCTATCCATTTACATAAAAAAATGTCTTATCTGATATACAATTTGATTGCCTCCGATCAACAGGGTGTTTACTTGACTCCATGCCCAATGGTGTTTTACTGATCGACATTTAGCCCGTTTCTCTTTTTCTTTCTCCCCCGTCTACCCGATCTATCTTCTTTCAAAACCCAAACACATTCTTATTTATAAAATTATTGCAATAACTGAAGGGGTGCTATGCTTGACCCTATAGCAGTCTAGGGGCAACTTTTAGCACTAACAACAACATTGCCTGTATCACACTTGATTTTTGTTATGTCATGAAACTGCCCGTTTTGCGCCTGATTTCTCTTCTCTCATGATATACGCACTTGGAAAAAGTTTCCTTGTGGGAAATACATCACATCACAGGAAAATTTATTTCCTCATAAAATGAAAACTTCAACACTTATGATTTTTTCTAATTTTTTCCTTTTCCCTTTCAAATCATTATATCATTCATTGTTCAGTCAGTGGGTAGATATTCAGAAAATATATTCCGCACAATGAGAATTCATTATTAAAACTAATATTAAGTGTTATTGCTTTTATTTTTTCTAAGAATGGAATCAACCAGAACAAATGTTCGAAAACAACACAATTTGGAGGTCCCATATGCCAATTGGCCTGATAGGATGTCAAGGTCCATCTTTTTCCTTTTCCATATTCAAATATAAATCCATCTATGGAGTATATATTAGTTGGATTTTCAACGATCTCATTTGTCAGTGATAGTTGGTGAGCATGACTCCACATTACGTGAGGAAGAGTTAACATGGAAGAAGCTTATTCATAAATCTCTTGTGTCACTTGTTACATTTTCCTAGTCATCAAGATTCATTAGACGACCATCGATCTTCCTTGAACCATTCATCATGGTCGTGGATAATTATTCTATTGTAGAATCATATGTCTTCGGATGGGACGTTTGTTATTCCATTTCCATCAATTTGTTAGACAACCATCAAAGGTCTATACACCATATATTATGTTAACCTTCTGTTGAAACTGGATTCCCCTCGGCCTTTGTTGTCTTGTTCTCCTTCTAGAATGGAAGCAACGGTGGCTTTGATGTTTTCCTCCACTTTCCCCAACCAATTCTCCTTACCAATTGCTCACTTGCTCCATTTCATACCTAAAATGACTTTACCTTTGATACAACAAAATTTTCTTTCATGCAATACATTGCATCACAACAATTTTTACTTTCATTCAATACATCGCACTGCACCAAATTTTACCTTTGTGCAATACATCACACCTCACAAATCTTTCCCTCTCATAGTGTATCACACAAAAGTGAGAATGAAGTCTTTGCAAAGTGATCTGTATTGCGCAAAATTAAACTTCGGTGTGATGCAATGCACACCAAAGTTTACTTTCGGACGGTACATCACAACACACCAAATTTTGGACAGTTGTGACATGTCATGGTCGAAGGCATTTTTAGTGGGATATGCATTGAGTTGTGATGAAGGAAAGTTTTAGATAGTGCAATTTTTTTCACGGAAAAAAACTTTGATGCAATGCAATATGTCACGGCCAAAGAAAGTTCCCTTTGTTGCAATGAAGGAAAGTTTTGGAAAGTGCAATGTGTCACACTAAAAACAAATTTTCTATAATGCAATATGTTGTGACAAAGGAAAGTTTGGAGCAATGTGATATGTTGCTACCAAAGTTGATTTCGGTGTGATACACATTGTGTCACAATGAAGGAAAGATTTCCATATACTGGCGTTTCGCAAAGAAAATAGATCGCTCTACCATTTCACACCTAAAATGAATTTACCCACAATACAATGCATCACACCTAAGTTTACTTCACCAAACTTTAATTTCGAGTGATACATCACACTGCACCAAATTTCACTTTCGTAAGTTCAAACTTCAAAGCAGTTTGATGTATCGCACCAAATTTATTTTTGTGCACTACATCACATCACACCAAACTTTACTTTCTTGCACTACATCACATATGCCCTGGTCTAAAAGAGGTTTGATACACATTAGACCAAATATTTTTTTCAGTGTGATATACATGAAACTAAAGTGTCCATAAACTTTATAACAACGTACATTTTGCACCTTCATGAGCAATTTCTAGTTATATATTCCTCTACATCTACATGTAACTTTATTAAATATCACATGGCGTGAGTGGTGCTTTCACCTAAGATCAAATTTGTAAATGTCTCACATGCAATGTGCAAGATTTGATAATATAAATAATCTATTTAAAATTGTCAATTGGGTTTAGCTCGGGTGGTTGGGAGGAATGATTGTTATCCTCCTCACTCAGGTTCGATTCCCACATGTGACATGTTGAGCTCATAAGGATTATATTATTGAAATGTCTTCGAGCCCTGTTGTTGACCGACCTTATTCCCTAAAGATTCTAAGGTTTACCCTGGCTACCATCCTCAAAATGAGGGAAAATACTTGGGGGTTTTCCCTAGGCTCTGTAACCTTGAAAAAAATAATCTATTTAAAAGTTTTATTGTTAAATGTTTTAATTTCTATTGAAATTTGATGTTTAATTTTACTTGTTAAAAGAAATATTAATGTTTTACTACTTTTAATATTCTTCGTTTGTATTTTTTATAGTGCAAGTTGTAGGTTGGGAAAAGCCTGAACCAACCACAAAGCAAGTGATACAACCCAATGTCACCTCGATGCAGGTCCCACACTTCAAGGGTGACTAGGTCTCTCTAGGGAGGTGATCTCAGTGACCTTAGGGGGAATGAGATGGAGATGGATAGAGATGGAAGTGGAGCCCCTAAAGGTCAATTCTAAGTGGAGTGAAAGGTGTGGAATGAAGTCTTGGGAAGGTCCAAGGGTTTCCAAGTATGTTGAGTAACCTGTAAATGGTGAAATACCTTCCCGAGACATAAGAAACACCACTTTGCAATGATGTATGTTAGTTGGATCATCAAGTTAATATTTTTGTCCCTAATTTTCAACAAAAGATAATAGTATATATCAACAATAATATGGTGTAGAAATTTTAATACAAATTATGTATTTCCTGGATTCTCCTGATCTAACAATTATATGCCACTGTTAAATACATAATCGCTTCTACAAATATTCTTGTGGAATTTAAAACACGATCGCCAATTGAAATATCAATAAGAAAGATAAATCACACATAACATAGATGTTTTATCGGGAAAACATAAATCTAAAAACCCCACTATCATATATTATGTATATATCATGGATCATGAAACAATCTTATACAAAACTCTAATCCAAGAGCTCCCAATACAATATACAATCATCTCACACTGTCATACAAAAATTGACAAATTCATGTGCCAATTTACTTCTTCCAGACAACCTGCCTCCTCTGCGCAATCCATGCTAATGGAAATCCCTGCAATGAATGAATCCCTCTTGCCTAGGTTGAACAATCCTCATGGGCACATCCAATGTGTGTGTGGTTGCATGAGTGCACTCAATAATGTCACAACTGATAGTCAAATTGTCCCTTTCACCTGTTATCTCAATTGGGTCTCCACTGGATCTGACATGCATGTAGTTAACAGTGGTAAATCTTCAGTTGCATGTGAGACCACTGATTGTGAATTAATTAATAATTAATTAACTGATCTCTCACTAGTGTAAGTTCAGTTACAACTAGTACAACTGAGATTAACTCACTTAACTAAGTTAAAGTACTTTACAAATCACATAACTACACATCCAACTCTGTTACAACTTCGAATCACTCAGTTACAACTAATTCGACTTGCATGTCCCATCAACCAACCTTTGAACTCGAATTTCCTATAACTAACTGATTTTCCACTTCAGCTAACTATTTCCAAGTGCTCATTGAGAATAGATTAATATTTATTGTCCAACTATTATTAAGGGATAATAATAGTCGACATACATCTATAAATACAATTCGCTCACCATCTATAAATAGACATAATCTATAAATATAATTTTCTCATCATCTAAAAATAGACTTCCACCTAAAAATAGCCCGAGGCTCCATCCTAGTGTAGGTGCATAATTTTCACTAGGATCTTCTTGTTGAATCTCAACACTCCCTTCACTCCGATCCTGTCTCTATGGTATTCAAATTTGCTCCTGGTGAGCGCCTTCATCAGAATTTCTACATTCTGATCTTCCATAGGAATGTACTGAAGCAACATGATCTTCTGCTGCACATAATATCTTATATGATGATACCGGATATCTATATGCTTAGATCTATCATGAAACACGAGATTAATTGATAGTTTAATGCAACTCTGATTATCACAATGAATCACTGTCGGATCTAAATGAGAACCAAACAAACCAACCAAGATCTTTCTCATCTAGATAGCCTCACATGCAGCTTGACTTGCTGCCATGTATTCTACTTCCACTAAACTGAGTGCCATGGATCTATGTTTCCTGTTGTACCAAGAAACAGTTGTATATTTGATACTAAAGATCCCCCCCGATGTTGTCTTTCTGTCCGTTGGGCTTCCCGCCCAATCTGCATCTGTGAAGCCATGCAACTTCACCTCATCCATCTTCCTATACCATAATCCATACTCAGATATGCCCCTCAGGTATCTCAGGACATGCTTACCCACATTCCAAAAGAGCTTGGTAGGCTTAACCATCGCTTGACTCAACTGGTTAACCGCATAGCTAATGTTCGGTCTCGTGCTCACTAGATACATTAGTGAACCCACTAACTGTCAATAGACAGTAGCATCCACTACCTCTCCAGAAGTAGCATCCTCTTTCCTCCAGTTTCTTGGAAGAGGAGCATCCATGGGATTGTATCCCTCCATGTGAAACTTACCCAGTATCTCCCTTGCATACTTTCCTTGAGACACAAAAAGTTCACCATATCGCTGCCATATTTCCAATCCAAGGAAATAATGAAGAAGGCCCATATCCTTCATCTCTAACTCCTTTGAAAGGTCCTCCTTGCATGAGTGTATCAGCTGCTCATCACCAGTCAATATTAAATCATCAACATAAAGAACAATGATTAAAATCTTACCCTTGTAGATCCATCTCGAACCTACCACTTATTTGTCAACCGGTCTTGGGACAATTTCCCATGCACTATTTTTGAAAATGGAGTCATACTCCTCCACCATTGCATCAACCCAAGTGGGGTCCTGCACTACTTCCTGAAAGGAATATGGTTTAGTCACAATACATTTTCTCATGAGAGCCATGTATCTAGTAAATCGATTAGGAGACTGTCTTTGTCTGCGTTGTGAAGTAGGGGCTCCTACATTCTGTGCAACATCTAGTCTCAATCTATCATCTTCAGTGGTGTGCTTTCTGCCATTTCTGATGGATGGCTCTTCATGAGTGGATTCCTCCACTCCATGAACCTCCTCATGTGGCTGATCCACATATTTATACTCATATTTGGGAACCAACAGTTCCTCCTCTGCATGCAAGTCTAGCTCCCTCTCAAGCGACAACCACATGGCTTTCCCCTCATCGAATTTTATATCCCGTCGCATAACAATCATCTTACTATTAGGAAAATACACACGATAATTATGGGGTGTTTTTGCGTACCCCACAAATATCCCAACTTCAGTAGTTGACTCCAGCTTCTTCCTAGCATTCATGATCACATGCACATAAACAGATGAGCCAAAAATATTAAAATGAGAAACATCAGGTTTCTTACCAGTGAAAGCTTCTTCAGGTGTACTCATGCCAAGTACTCTATGAGGACAATGGTTTTTCACATAAACCACAGTGTTGCATGCTTCCTCCCACAAATGCATTGGTAGGCCCTGATCATACAACATCGCTCGTGCTGCACCCATGATCGTTATGTTCTTCCTCTCTGTGACCCCATTTTTCTGTGGGTTATGAGGCACTATGAGTCTCTTCGAATTACTTCTTTGTTGTAGAAGTCTTTGAATTCATTAGAGATGTATTCTCCACCATTATCACTCCTTAGAGCCTTCACTTGCTTCCCCGACTCTTTCTCCACCAATTCTTTAAACTCACAGAACTTTGAGAATGTTTGATCCTTATTTTGTATGAAGAAGATCCAACATTTATGAGAAAAGTCATCAACAAAAATAACATAATACTTATGTTTTGTTGTTGAAGCAACCGAGAATGGTCCACACACGTCTGTGTGAATTCTCTCCAGGATCACTGAAGCACGGTTCTCCTTTTCATGAAAGGTGGAATTTACATACTTCCCCATGGTGCAACCCTTGCACTGATCCAACTGAGCATGTGTTCCCATTGGAAGTCTAGTAGATATTTGTTGCATGATGAAGATGGCCCAATCGCCTGTGCCATAATTCGCCCTCTGTTATAACCCTAATTTGCACCATACATACTTACCTGGCATCAGGCCATCTCAGATCCCTTCTTTGCCAAAGCATTGTTGAACAACTCTTTAAAAAACCTCTTTTATAAGGGCCCACACACCCTGCTTCATTACTGCACATGTGTACACACTAGCTGACCTAAAACAGCTCGCGTGGACCGACAAAAGAACGAAAAAAGGAAAGTTTCCGACATAACACACAACTTTGGGTGAGTTAACTGAAACTCTCGACCATGCATGGCCGAGGGTTCATCCAAATACCTAGCTTCTTCTAGCCTATAAAAGAAGGGCTAGGGGTCCCATTTGGAGGAGGAGAATAAGAGTAAAGAAACTCTGCCCAATTGCATATTCCCATTGTCCCAACCCTTTAGCCATCCTTGTGCAAGAAGAGATACAAAGAAAATAAGTTGGAGGACATTGAAGAGGATCCCAGGATCAGGATTCACGAAGCAGTGGCCGGTCTCGACATTGTAAGTTGATTCATTAAAGTTAATAATAAAGAAATGTTTTTCCCATCCCACTATATGAGTTCTTCATAGTTCAATAAATATATGTTTGAATCTCTAACCCATTAGTCTGTAGGTAAAATGAATGTGTAGTTTGTTGCTTGTTTTGTACACATGTCAGCCTTGGGAGGAGAGATTCCAACAAGCGATCAAGCATGAAGAAGGATCGACATCGACCATCTGGAACAAGGTATGTTGGTCTAACCATGTATTTGCTGAAAAGAACTGGGGATTAAGTTTGGGACGAAAGTAGAAAGTAGTTTTCTTTTGGTCATATCTACATGCATACTATAACCCTATTTTCTATTCCGTAGGGGGATTTCCCACCACAACAGTATTGGTGACCATACTGGGGAAGTCTCTAGGGTTCCTGGGAGTATTTTGGGTAGTTTTAAAAGACTGGTTTTCTTGCCTATTTTTTGAATTTTCTGCAAAGTATGAAGCTAGCAGAGTGTCTGGTTTTCCATACCAGTTGTCTCTGTTATTTTCTTGACTGTGTTTTTTCGAGACCCATAGAGGTACATGCGGCCTGCATAAGGTCTGCACGCGTGTACCCGTGCCCTACTCTCTTACAACCCGCGTGTAAACGCTAGCTGAAGAAGTAGCAGTAGCGTGTAGATTCCATAAATTTTTTTGAGGCAGTCATCCTCTTCCCTGTCAGAATCATACATTCTCAGGGGTTTTCTGGAATTATTTCTAAGTCTTGGTTGTTAGCAGTCTTGTCTCAGATTGGTTTGTTTTACGAATTTTTTCCTTACATTGTTTGTTTTTTCTGTTAAAGAGAGTGTCCAACCCTTCAAGAGATCCTGGTTCTCAATATCAGTGGTCTCTTCCTGGTTTGGATTGTCTGTTATTATTTTTTTCAGATTTTTAGAGATACACACGGCCTATAGAAGGTCATCTCGCGTGTACACGCCCTCTGGCTCTATACAACTCGCGTTCACATGATTGCTATTGGATTATCAGTAGCGTGCTTGTGAAGGATAGTTTTTGTTGAGGGTAAGGCAATCATCCTTTCCCTTGAAAAGAGTTATACCTCTCAGGTTTTGAATCTCTATCCTAGCAGTCAGTAGCTTAGGGTTGATCTTAGCCTTAGCTTTCTTTTTTCATTTAAAAGTTGTCATTAAATTTTTTTTCTTTAGGGTTTTTAGACAAGTGTGAGAGTCATTTTTTAAGTTGCTAGGGTGTGATTTTTTGAAGTGATTCTTTGCGATCTGTGATTAGGATAGAATTGTTTTTCTTACTTTGTTACTTGTTGGTATTTTTCCTTTTTGCTTTATCAGCATTTAAATTAAAAAAAAAAATCTCTTTCATTTTCTTGTTTGGTTGAAAAGTGTGATTTTTCTTTAGTAGCCAGGGAAAAATATTTATTTTCTTAAGTTCTTTATAGTTTACTTAGATCATAAGTATCTCGTAGTCGAGTGAAATCCTTCTTTATGTTTTCTAATTCAAAATATCTTAGAAAAATAAAAATAAATTTTTTTTGAAAAGTTGTTGAAAATTTGCGTTGAGTGAAATTTTTGTTTCTAGCTTTCTGTTCATTTTTTACTTTTGTCTTTCAAAACATCATCAGTTTCACTTTCATACCCCTTGACATAAGACAAGCCATAAAATTAACGCTAAATCTAAAATTTATTAGACTTTTATGTTTGTAGGGCTAACAAACTAGTTCAGAATTAGGGCCTTGGATTAGGTTGGAGAGGAAACACTTCAAGGCCATTAAAATCAAACATTGGAGTCTAAGTTAGGGAGTGTCTAAGTCCAGTATCATGAAAGTTATCCAGGACCTCCCTCTAACATAGGGGATAAACACGAGGTCATGTGCAGAAAGGTAGCGGAGATAACCCCTCCAAAGTTGGACCAATCGTAGTGGAGAACACATATAGAGGGCTTGTTTTGGGATTTCGTCGATTGCATTTGCTATGGGGCTTCGTGGGTCTCGAATCTGTTCAAGCTATTCAATTGTCTTTTGGACCACTTTCTTTCGATACCCTTGATAGCTTTCGGGCTCGATACCCTGCTCATTGTGGTCTACCCGACTTTCAACTGTACCCGCCTAGTGACTGTTCATGCGCTGGCAACCTAGTTGCCTATCTTTTTTAGGGACATACACAGGTGACTGCGAGGGTATACCACGGTACCTAGGACAAACATCGGGCCACACTTTGTAGAGTATACCTAGAGGGTGCTTCCTTTTTCGAGTTGCACTTGCACCGGTAAGTTGCTCTAGTGTTGGTTGTTGTAATTGTTCTTCCAATTAATTTAGTGTTTGCCTGTCTTATCTTCTAAAGACTTTTTTAGTGCGTGTTGTTTTTGAACGGTTAGACTACCCTAGTGTGTCTTTGATATTCTCACACAGTGGAGGATCACAAGATCCACCGGTCACGAAGGCTTCTTGGCCTGCCACCGGTTACACTTGAGCCACCCCTGCCACCACTAAGGCGAAAGCTAGACCAACAAGGGTCTTTTGAAGCAACTGGGTCACAAGAAATTGTGCCTGACCAACATCCAGAGGAATCAACCGTTTTAGACCTTGGAGCACAAGCTTTTGGTCTGGTTGAAAGCTCCACCACTGATCTTTCAACACCCATCATTGTACTGATTCATCCTTATGTATACCAAACAGTGTTGCATGCAACAATGGAAACAAATTGTGTTACTCCTTTTGGGAATTCTTCAATTCCCACCACGGTTGTCACCACAAGAGAGTTTCCACCTCCTAACCCACCGTCACCGGTCTGAGCCACCATGGTCTCAATCGCCACTACATCGCATAGTGGTCCGATCCTGTCTTTGGCAGCGACCACAACCCCTTTCACACCAAGTGCAACAGGCCCTCCGTTCTCATACGGGATGCCTAGTTTAGGTACAAGTCCTGTACTTTCCTACTCCACATTATAGACTTTAGATATGGGGGTAGGGAGATCTAACACTCCTTTGCAAGGAAACATGGGGGTCACTCCTAATCCTTTTAACGCTTTCCCTTACGGGGGAGGTCATATACATCCTTCGTCCCCTTCACTCGGTGGCTTACATCAACAAACCGTCGGGCAACCTGTACACCATAGTTTACTTGGAGCAGGGAGTCAAGGACCACCTTCGCATAATATGTCGATAGGTTCGACACCATTTTCTTTGTTCGGTGCATTTGGTAACAATGCCTTCTCATCAGCTACTTTCCCAACTGGGGGCAACCCCAGTTTTGGACAATCTATTCCTATGCAGGGTACTATTCCTGCACAGGGGGCACACCCAAGAACTTCTTCCACAACAGGGCCTTGAAATTCTTGCCCGGGATCAGTTCCCTCATCAGGAATGTCGATCTGGGGTAATTATTTTCGTAATCAATGGAACCTCGGATAAAGAACTATGCCTATCCCCATGAGACCGACATGGAGCAATCCTTCCCAAAGTCCTTTGAATGCAATGCATGCCCAACCATCTATGTACTATCTCAGAAATCTGCCGATGATGTCTCCTCACATGAAAAATCCATATGCTGGCCATGGCCATGGTTTCTACCAGAATCTGGGCTAGTAGCTGAACTTTTCCTGGAAACTTGGTGCTAGTCAAACTCTAGGCCCCTTTTTCCGAGGTTATCACCAACAACCCAACTACCCTTCCTGGAAACCTTGCATTTTCCAGAATTGACAAGGTTGTTGAATGACCCCATCTGTCACGATATGCATTGGCCTCCTATGCCGACGAAGTTGCCTTCGGACATCCCAAAGTTTGAAGCCAAGCCTAACAAAGATCCAGGAGATCATGTTTATACCTTCCATCTTTGGTGCTCATCTAACTCGTTGAAAGACGACTCTGTATAGTTGCGATTGTTTCAATGTACTCTCATTGGGAGTGCCACGAAATGGTACATTGAGCTCAACTTCTCAAGATACTCTTCCTTCGGTGAACTAGCGATGACTTTCCTAAACCATTTCCAGTTTCCTGTGAGATACGACGTTGGCACCGAATTGCTGGCCAATTTCTCACAAACTAAAGCGGACCATATCTCTGATCACATTCAAGAATGGAGATGCAGAAAGAGTTTAATTAAGGTACCAATCCCACCAACATTCCTACTCGAGTGTTTTCTTAAGTATTTGGTCCCACAGTTTTCCAAAGACGTCGCAACATTGGGAGTATTTTCCGAAGAAGACGCCATCATGAGAGCTCAACAACTTGAGATAATCTATTCTCAGTCTGGTTTATTATACGAGATCTTGCTAGATGCACCACGCTCAATACTTGATAAAACCAAACAGAGAGCTGGACCACATGCCGATGGTATTGTTGGTTCATCACAAACAAAGCCCGCTGAGAAACTAACGAATCCATTGCAAAAATTGTCTATACAACACACAATGACCAACCAAACTACTGATTTGGCTGCTCCCCCTACCAAAACGTCGGATGTACACACAGTGCAATCGACTAATACAAAGGCCACTCAACAGCCTAAAGGAAAGAAAAAACAATGAAATAAGGGTAAGGGGGATAAGAAACCCACTGATAATGCTGGCAGGGGCAATACTGAGAAACGAAAGGTGAGGTATCCATGCAACCTGTGCGTGGAGGACCACCCGATCCACCTTTGTCCCTGGCTTGCAGAGGCCCAAAAGTTTGTGACATAGCAACAACCTACTATGTTAACCAATCCATTCCAACATGGGAAAAATCTAACCCAAGCCTCTGCAAGCATGGAAAGGGGCAGCCAAGGACCCTCTCCATCTTCGAACAACCCCACATCCATGAATGTATATATGGTGAAGGGTGATGCTTTCATATCAACTAGAGAACATTACTATAGTAAACCAAGCACTTCTGAGAAGGGAAAAGAAGTCGAACTCCCATCTCTTCCTCTATAGATTGAGAAGACGTTGGGTGAAACAATGACACACATCCCCAAAGGTGCGTTAAAAAAAGCCTCTCACAACCCAAACGCAAGGGCTGCCCATAACTATTATGTGGTGGAAGATCTATCACAAACCCCTTGTGCGATGTCCACTTTGGAGGTCCTCCAAAGTTTCCCTTCCCAGAGGAAAGCCTTGTTAACTTCTTTAGGATCTACCAAGACTTGTAATCTGGGTACAATCATGCTGGATACAACCGACTTAAAACCTCGTCTGCCTTACCATGTAGCATTTGAGATAGTAGTGGCTTATCCCACAAAAAATTTTACTCGGAATATCTTCTTCACGGTGGTTGATGAGGGCGCCTCGACATGCATTATGTCTTTGGCATGTTGGAAGGCCGTTGGCCAGCCTATTTTGTCTCTGTCACTTACTCTCCTCACTGCTTTCGATGGTTTTTCATTCTAACCACATGGTATCCTTCCTTCTTTTCCCATGTAGTTAGGAGGGAAGACCATGTGTGTCGAAGTAGAGGTAATCGATGCCCCCCTTGACTATAATCTCTTGTTAGGAAGGAGTTGGACTTATGCCATGCAAGTTGTGGTTGCTACATTTTTCTGGGTCTTGTTGTTTCCACACGAGGGCCAGATAGTGACCATTGATCAATTGTCTTTCTCCAGACCTGACCCTACATTGGGGGCATCCATAGTCCCGATGATTGATAATACTCAACCAGGTGTCGTCAATATAGGGGTTGGTTTGTGCCCATCTTTGATGGATACCTTCGATTACCCACCCCTGCAAGGTGATATCAAGTTTATATCCAATCACCATAAAGTTGAGATTTTTCAAGTTTCGTCGTTCCGCACGACTTACTTCGACGATCCATGGACACTCCCATCCCCATCAGCCATGATGGATGGGACAGGGCACCCAGGCATGTCCATGCCCTTGTCCGCAGCTGAAGTAGCGTACTCTTTAGTCCAACAAGCTTCAACTAACACTGATCCAACTCCTGCACAAGAGTTTGATCCACTTCTAGAGCCTGTTTGGGCTCAGGGTTCTCTCGCTGGAACCGATTCGTTAGAATTGGTATTTCCCTTTGAAGAAGCAATAATTGAAGCAATGACTAGTTCGGAAAAACCCTGGGAAGATATTCATCACAGATCATACTTCAACCCAGAGTTAAGCCAAATCAAAGCAAGAGAATTCACTGTGACTATGATGGGAGATCGGTCTTGTCCTATTAATCTCTTAGCTACCCACAAAGTTTATGCTGAGGGTAATATGGCAACCATCGCTGAAACCATACCGATCAATATCTCCTGAAACCCTGGCGTTGTGGAGAATGTTTTCGTTGGAGTTGACTACTCCCCCAGAGAGATTCAAGTCCATACAGATCTTTTCAAAGAATTCCACGACTTTTTTTCCTAGTCTTATGAGGAAATTCCAGGTATCGATCCAAAAATAGTTGAACATGAAATCACAACGTATCCTGATGCCAAGCATGTTCGACAGAATATTCGTCTAGTTAATCCTAAGAAAGAAACAACCATTAAGGCTGAGGTTGAGAAATTTCTAAAAGCCAGGTTTATCTATCCTATCCATTTGACTCAATGGGTGTCAAACCCCATGCCGGTTAATAAAAAACAAGGCACGATTCGTGTATGTACCGACTTCTGTGATTTGAACAAGGCCTGTCCCAAAGATAATTTTCCCACACCTTTCATCGACCAGATCATTGACAAATGTGTGGGTTGCAAAGCCTTTTCTTTCATGGACATTTTTTCAGGATATAATCAAATCCAAATCAAACCCAAAGACCAACACAAAACGGCCTTCATCTGTCCATGGGGTACATTCGCGTATCGTAAGATGCCTTTTGGTCTCAAAAATGTTGGAGCCACCTTTCAGAGGGCCATGTCTTTTTCTTTCCATGAACTCAAGCATATAGTTGAGGCCTATTTAGATGATTTAGCATCTCGATCTCACAAGAGAATGGATCATCCCACACACCTTCGACTTATCTTCGAACATTGTCACTACTTTCAGATTCGCTTGAATCCAAACAAGTGCAGCTTCTGCGTAATGTCAGGATGATTGTTAGGTTTCATAGTGTCAACAAAAGGGATCATGGTCGATCCTTTCAAGGTTGAGGAAATAATTTAGTTTCCCCCCCCACACACAATCCTTCAACTTCAGAGTCTACAGGGCAAGGTGAATTTTCTAAGACGCTTTATCACTAGCTACGCCGAGATCACCAAGGGATTTATACGCTTACTTAAAAAATATGTTCCCTTTTGTTGGGACGATGCCGCTCAATTCTCTTTCTCCGCATTGAATGCACTCACAACTGCCCCTCTGCTCTGGCCACCTAACTATAAAAAAGGTTTCTTATTATATTTGGCTACAGCAGAGTCAACCATTGGCATGGTCTTAGTTCAAGAAGATGATTTGTTCGTCGAATATGTCATCTATTACTTGAGCCGAGGCCTCATAGGACCGGAACTCAATTATTCTCATAACAAAAAACTTGCATTGGCAACAGTCCATGCTATTCAACAGTTCCGTCATTATGTTCTATTTCGCAAGACCACCATCATTGCTATCGTGAATCCATTTCAGTACATGTTGACACGACGGGTAATAGGCAGAAAAATTAGTAGATGGATAGTCATCCTCCAGGAGTTTGACTTAGATTTCATTTCAGCGAAGTCCAAAAAGTCACCGGTCTTCACAGAACTTATTTCAGAACTTCTAGTTGAGTCATGTGATCTTGTGCCCGAAGAGTCACCTATCAGAAGAGATATGTTTTTTATCGCCTCTTCGGATCCCTGGTATGGAGATATACTTATCTATCTCCAGACTTTGAAGTTCCCCACCACTGCTTCTCGTGATGAGTGTCGACGCATACGCCATCAGGCTAAGAATTATCTCATACTCGATGATACATTGTATCAGAGAGGTGTAGACTACATCCTACATCAATGTCTCACTCACGAAGAAGCAGTTATAGTGATTAAAGATTTCCATACTGGAGCTTTTGGCGTTCATTTGTCTGGGTTGGAAACATTCCAAAAGATTCTACGAGCAGGTTATTTCTAGCTGACACTTATCAAAGATTGTATCGAATCGGTCAAGAAATGCCATCTGTGCCAAATCTTCTCTCAGAAGATGAGGGCACATCCCGCTCCTATGTTCCCTGTCATCACAGTTGGTCCCTTCACCAAGTGGGGGATTGATTACACTACATGCAACCCTCCTTCAGCAAGGGGGAACCACTATATCATCATAGTTGTTGACTACTTCACGAAGTGGGTTGAGGCTATGCCAACGTTTAAAGATGATGGAGACACTGCAGCTCTCTTTTTATTCAACTAGATAATAGCAAGGTTCGATGTCCCAAGGGATATTGTCACTGACCATGGCAGTCACTTTCAAAACTAGATGATGATCAAGTTAACGTCAAATCTTGGGTTACGGCAGGAACATTCATCACCTTATTACCCCCAAGCAAATGGTCAAGTGGAAGCTGTGAACAAAACTCTCAAGACCATTCTACAACAAATGATCAACTCAGCCAAGTCAAATTGGCATTTGATGTTATACTTGGCATTATGGGCTTACCGAACCTCTGTTAAGACTGCAACTGGTTTCTCACCTTTCCAACTCATTTACGGGCTGGAGGCAGTCTTGCCTATCGAATGTCAGATCCCGTCTCTAAAGTTGGTAGTACATTTATTTCCAGACACTTCTCCACTTGAAGAACAGTTAGTATACCTTGAGAAGCTCAATGAGCAGCGTCGTGATTCGGCCCTGTCCAATGAGGCTCACAAACATAAGGTCAAGTGTCAGTATGATAGGTCTGTTCATCCTTGGATTTTTTCTGAAGGCGACCTTGTCCTGGTCTATGACCAAGATAAAGACCCCTTGGGGGCAGGAAAATTCAAACCCATGTGGTTTGGACCTTTCATCATAAAAGAGGTTTTAAAAAAGGGTGCTTATCGTCTGGTTGACTTTGAAGGGAATGCTTTGGCAGAGCTTAGAAATGGGCTCTACCTTAAGAAGTATTACTCATAGGCAGGTCACTGTGGGTAACTTTTTGTAACATATGTATAGTCTTTGTACTATTACTTTTTAATTACTTTCTGTATTATGGACGTGTCGTTGATGTTATCTTTCATCACTATGGAAGATGTCAAGTGATTCCGAGGTGTTCATTGGGTATGTAGACGATGCTAGTCGGCACACTCGGAGGCTTTCCTCTGCAGCTTGGGTAATATTTACACCTCAAGGCCTGTTATTATCTTCTAGAGGTATATGCTTAGGTGACACCACAAATAATGTCGCCGAGTATAGTGCAGTTATTGAGTTGCTTCGTGACACTTTGTCATTGGGTATCTCTCATCTCCGGGTCTATCTTGACGCTCAACTGGTTGTGTCTCAGTTAAACAGAGTATACCGGGTTCATGATCCAACTTTACACCAACGATTCCTTAGGGTACGTCTCTTAGAACGAAACTTTGATTATATTACATATTGTCATGTTCCTAGGAGATTAAACCAAGTTACAGATACTCTAGCTAATCAAATTTTAGATTGGCATCTTGCACACATATGAAAACACATTCACATAAACATGTAAATACATTTTTTTCACACATGATCCATAAGACACAAAATACAAAAAACCATATATAATATCATAAAGTAACCAGAGTACATAGATGGACACAAGTGCCTAAAAAATAAGATCAATAACGAGTCATAGGGCTTATGCCCTCAAAAAATGTATACAAGTAGTTCTCGTGGCACATAAAAATGTCTAGCTAAAGTCAAGTCCTGTGGGCCCTGTTATATTAATCCACAAGGTTGGCTAAACGCTGAAACAACCGAATCCACGTCCGTGGTGACCCCACTACATGAGGATGCATAGAAGGTGGCAGGTCCTCAATCTCTGCCATCGGGACCATGCGAGTGAGCGCAATAAAGTTCCGCTCAAATCATCTCAATACCCTCTCAGCCTCCTCGGCTGAAAGATCTCCTGCTACTTCTGGTCCCCTTGCAGCGGCAGGTGCGGCCCCTGGCCAAGGAAAATGCATGTTCCTCACATAGTCAGTGGGTCGCACTGGTCCCACATCTGCACACAATGAACACATATCCATCAAATACTCTGGTATAACAAAAAAAAATAATACATATATAACAAAACAACATAAAAATTACATATGTTTAAAACAAACAAAAAAAAAACTACAAAGGTGGAGACTTACCCATCTCCCCTCGCTCCTCACCAGGAGGTACTGGTATCTCAGGGTCTCTCGAGAAATCAATCCGGCATAGGGGTAATCCTCTATAACTGGGATCTGTTGTGACAACCACACAAAGAATTCATCATCGAAGGACTCATTGGTCCTTTTGCCACTCTGTCGCGGCAGTAATACTACCCATCTACACACAACAGGAAGAGAGGCCTGATGTCCTCGTACCACTACTCGAGGACTAAAACTCGGAACTCTCTCAAAAAAGAACAAACACAGAATGGTCCTGAACCCGAAGTTCCTATGTGTCCGCAAACGAAAATCTGTCATCTGCCTTTTCATAAATTCAAGCAATGTGATACTCCAGTCAAAAACTTGTGCATTTAAGCACTGGACTGCACAGTTCATCTGTGCATGGGATGCCTGATGCAGAACCAGTAATTCATCCAATAAGAAATACTATCGCCTATAGCGATAAGTTAGTGATATTTCTTATGGGCACCTATGTGCTCGAGTGGTCTGTATCATTTGTACAGTATAGACCTATCAATTCCTCTATGTTATGCGGCCCCAAAGGAAAAGTCCAGAAGTTGACTGGTTCCCCTCTCCTAGAGAGGCTAGTCAAAAAGTAAATGTACTCGACTGTGGGCACCAATGACTGCCCCTCTAACATGAATTCCTCTGCATCCAGATGCCAATAGTCAACCAAGGCATTCAGTAGCATAGGTTGTGCCCACATGATAGGACATAGGAAAAACTTGAGTAACCCACATTGCATCAAAGTAGCTACAACATTGGGGTCTTCCCTGACTAACTCATTCACCTCTTCATGCTCTCTTTCTCTCCAATGGACATACATCCTGCAAAACGCCAAGGTTCAGGAGGGTTAACCCTTGCTTTTTAAACCTTTTTTCATTCAATAAGGGGGTCCACGTGTGCTGTAATGGTGACAGTCGTGTGTACACGCGTGTAGAGTTTACTCTGCTTGAATGTACACGCGGCATGTCCTGAGACAACCCGCGTGGATCTAGGGCCGACCTTTTAAAGGTCGATGCCCCCCTAAAAAATTAAACCCAATGCAAAGATAAAGAATTAAAATGCAAGATAAGGGAGTTTGTACTTACTTGGTCCAGACAGAAGTTCATTTCGTCCACTGTAGCTCCCGAAATCACCGCTTTTGACAAAGGGGGTCTTTTGGCTCCAGAGTCAATTTCCAAATCAACAATGGTGATAATGAGTTGACAGCTTCTATTTATAGACTTTTTGGCCTCTTTTTGTCACTTTTTTGGCCTCCCTTATCATTTTCTTCATACCACAAACCATTTAGAGTGATTCAGGAGTTGCATAAGAGGAATATGATCGGGTATTGGGACAGTTTTTTGGAGTTTTGAGTAATTTTAGATGGTCCGTGATATTTTTTTTCCGAGGATCAACTTGAGAATATAGATTAGGTTTCTAGCCTGACTTTTATATCTCGTTGTCTTTTTCCTTCGCAATAGGATCGATCCCATCAGGTTGTGACAAGGAACCATCATAGTTTCTTTAGAAGTGTCATGATTTGGTGGTAGAGCTTACCAGAACATGGATTCCCTAGGTAGATCCTAGTTTCATTATGGTATCCATGCTGTCTCTCAAACACTGTAGGCTCGAGAGTCCTTGTAGTTTTTCTTGAATACGAGTTTGAGCCTCATTTGCATGATTCTTCTTCGCTCTTGACCTCACCCTCAAGACTCCCAAAAAATAATAGGTCTTCTTTTAAGCCCTTTTCTGACCCTATAAACATGAAAAGATTGTCGAGTGATCTTGTGGCCTTTCACGCTCGTTAAACTAAAATTTGAAGTCACGTCTGTCCGGCGGTAGTTTACCCCTTTTTTGGTCCAGGCGGTCAACTGTATGAACAAAGGTATACTCAATGGAACTTCAGTTCTCTAGAAGAGTACTCTCAGGTATAATTTTATCCCTTTTTTGGGCCTGAGGGACTAAACTTATGAAGAAGGAACCCCTACGGAGTCCATATTTAAGCTCTTTTCTGACTCCCTAAAATTGAAAAGATCGTCGAGTGACCTTATTCTTTCACACTCGTTAAACTAGTCCAGAATAAATTCCTGACGGAGTCCATAATTAATATTTTTTTAGACTCCTTAAAAATGAAAAAAATGGTCGAGTGATCTTGTCCTTATCACACTTGTTAAAATGGTTTTGAATAGACGTCTTGTCGGTGCTAGTTTACCCCTTTTTCGAACCGACTAGACTATCTTCAAAAAAGGTACCCCAATGGAGTCTCCTTTTATGATTTTTTAGACTCTCTAAATATGAAAAACCACTGAGATTACCTTCTCTAGGCTCATTAAACTTACATCGAAGGACGTTACCATTGTTTGTTTTGTTAACTGCTTTTGCATATCTCATACGCCAACCTTATAACGATTTGCTTCTGCATTTTAACACCCTTGGCCCCCGGAGGATTTTTCCCGAGTATCATTATTTTGAACATTAGTCTTGTCCTTGTGCCTTGAGCTTGTATGTTTGTTACACTCATTCCTCCATTGTAACGTAAAATTCCTTTATTCTTTTTCCAAAATTATTGAAAAAAACAAAAACAACAAATATACCCCAAAAAGAGGAAGGGAAAAGTATTTTCTTTATTGGCAGCATAATGAGTCGCCCTTGGATAAAGCACATCTGTCTATTTGTTCATCAAGATTTGGGATGCAGTACGACCTTAGGAAGTTGTTCTCACTACATAGAGTTGTGTCCTCCTCCGTTTGGTCATTCTTCCAAACATATGGAGAGTTTGTGTTGCCTCCTGCTTCATAAACTTATGATTAATGCCATGCTGCCTAAGTCTCATCATTTGTTGTGTTTTTTTCCAAGGGAAGTTTCTACCAAGCCTGAGTCGACCCCTTTGCATTTTGCCTCTTTCCCTCATACCTGACCATCCTGAATGTCCAATCAAGTCCTTGTTCGAAATCAATGAAGCCTTCAGTATGATCATCAAGATTATCTAGTCCATGACCGACGAGCCATCAAAGACCTCTGGGTAGTGAAGTCGTACACTCATATTACACTCCTACCTTGAGTTTTGAAGATTTTGAAGTTGTTTCTTGAGATCTGAAGATCTCATCTCTAGCCATCAGGCTGTATCAACTTCTAGAAGATGGATACTCTATATGTATATCTTTTCGATTTCGAGATGTAGATTCGTTGTGTATTGTTCGTGGCTACACTTTATATAGTTATTTGACATGGATCTACAATGTATTTGATTGGTATCCATGATTCTATTTTATCCCAAGCATGGGTATGCCTGCCTCGGTGAGACATTTGTTATTTTGCAGACGATGCCTCCCAGTTCCCGGTCCCTGGGCTCACTTGTTTGGAACATCAGTAAAGATTGGTAATGTATTTCGGCCATCAGATGCTCTTCTGACCTCACACATCA
The DNA here is from genome assembly GCA_010110895.2 of Picea sitchensis. Taxonomy (NCBI): domain Eukaryota; kingdom Viridiplantae; phylum Streptophyta; class Pinopsida; order Pinales; family Pinaceae; genus Picea; species Picea sitchensis. Next base: position 27,495 of record SNQJ01S0083904.1, read on the forward strand.
GGGGGCATTTGTTATAACCCTAATTTTCACCATACATGATTACTTGGCATCAGGCCATTTCAGATCCCTTCTTTTCCAAAGCACTGCTAAACAACTCTTTAAAAAACCTCTTTTATAAGGGCCCACCTGCCCTACTTCATTACTGCACGTGTGTACATGCTAGATGACCTAAAAAATCCCATGTGGACCGACAAAAGCACGAAAAAAGGAAAGTTGTCGACGGAACACATAGCTTTGGGTGAGTTAAATGAAACTCCTCGCCATGCATGGCCGAGGGTTCGTCCAAATACCTAGCTTCTTCTAGCCTATAAAAGAAGGGCTAGGGTTCCCCTTTGGAGGAGGAGAATAAGAGTAAATAAACTCTGCCCAATTGCATATTCCCATTGTCCCAACCCTTTATCCATCCTTGTGCAAGAAGAGATACAAAGCAAAGAAGTTGGAGGACATTGAAGAGGAGCCCAGAATCAGGATTCGCGGAGTAGTGGTCGGTCTCGACATTGTAATTTGATTCATTAAAGTTAATAACAAAGAAATTATTTTCCCGTCCCACTATATGAGTTCTTCATAGTTCAATAAATATATTTTTTGAATCTCTAACCCATTAGTTTGTAGGTAAAATGCATGTGTAGTTTGTTGCTTGTTTTGTACGTAGGTCAGCCTTGGAAGGAGAGCTGCCAAAAAGCGATCAAGGGTGAAGAAGGATCAACATCGACCATCCAGAACAAGGTATGTTGGTCTAACCATGTATTTTCTGAAAAGAAATGGGGATTAAGTCTGGGATGAAAGTAGAAAGTAGTTTTCTTTTGGTCATATCTGCATGCATACTATAACCCTATTTTCTACTCCGTAGGGGGATTTCCCACCACAACACCCTCATCCCGACTCACCACTTTTTATGTCTTTCCCATCATGGCAGTGCAACCATCTACCTCCAGCTTATAGATATTCTTAACTCGATTCCCTATCTTCTTGAATTGACCCATTGTTTTATGTCGCAGGAAGGATTTTCCATCGCTGAAAACAACATCATGGTCTCTGTCCTCCAACATTGCGACTGAGACCAAGTTTTTATTTAGACCTAGAACATGCATAACATATTTCAATTGAAATGGTTTACCTAAATCCCTCTGAACGGTAATGGTACCAATTCTAGTCGCACTGTATCGTACATCGTCTCCCATATATATATGCATTTTGAGATCTTTCTCCTCCAAGTCACTGAAAAACTCCTTATCTCCTGTCATGTGGAAGGAAGTGCCACTATCCAAATACCACACCAATCCCAATTCACTTGACACCATGCATGCGATCAAGGAAAATTCAAGTTCAAATTGCGAGGCAAGGGCCTCACCAGATGCAGCTCTAGCAACCTTCTTGTTCTTCTTCTTATGAAGACAATTAGTAGCGAGATGCCTATGTTCATGACAGTGAAAACCCGCCACTTTGGACAAATCCAACTTCTTGCCTTTAGTCTCAGATTTTGAATGGAATTTTTTCCCCTTCCCTTTCCTTGCCTTGGCAGCCAAAGAACAATCCTCTTCATCATCATGCTTTGATTAAGAGCCATCTCTAGTGTTCCGCCTGAACTCCTCCTACACCAAATCCGACCATAGTCATTCCCAATCTGGCAATTTTTCCCTTCCATTGACAGAGTCTTGATAACTGTGCCAATTTTTGGGAAGTCCTAGGAGAGCCAAGCTCACCAAATCATCATCAGCGATTGTTATTCCCACACTCCCTAGCTCATCCGAACATTGGACAAAATTCGTGAGATATTTTGGAATGGAGTCACCCTTCTCCATCTTGATCTTCCTGAGTTTATCTTTGAGCGCCAATTTCCTATGGTCACTGTTGTTTTGGAATAGATCCGTCAAATTATTCCACATTGCATATGGTGTGGATTTCCCATGGAGGTTTGAGAAAATGTGGTCTCATACTCCCTCCAACAGTATCCTTCTCTCCTTTGCCACTTTCTTTTTCCATGCATCAAGATTTGTAGCGTTTGCAACATTTGGCTTAGGAACATCTTTGTAAATGAATTCCTTCAAGCCATTGTCTTCAAGTACTTCCTCCATCCTGTCCTTCCAATAAATTTAGTTCGAGCTGACTTCAAGTGGATACTCTAACCTCAAGCCATTGAAATCCATTCAATCTTGAATAAGTTGTAGCACCAAGAAAGTATTTCTGTAAATTTGAATTTTATCCAATCACAAACTCAACTTTTGCAATATTATGTGCTCTAATACCATGTAGAAATTTTAATAAAAATTATGTATTGCCTAAATTCTCCTGATCTAACAATTATATGCCACTGTTAAATACATAATCGCTTCTACAAATATTCTTACGGAATTGAAAACACGATAGCCAATTGCAATATCAAGAAGAAAGATCAATCAGACATAACACAGATGTTTAAAATGACCAAAAATCACGTTTCCCAATGCAATATTTTATTTCTCCAATGCAATACTAAATGACTAGTTCTCTTAATAATTGGGTTAATGGAGTCATGCAAAGAAATATATAAAGAATATACCTCCTTGGGGGTGTAAATGCTCTTACTCCCCAAGGAAAGTTTCTCTAGATAGGGTTTAAGATAAGAGGGTGCATGCCCTTATACTCCTATTAGAAAACCCTTGTTTAACCAATAACATGAAGTATAAAATGATGAATACTATGGTGGGGGTGTATGCCCTTATACTTCCCACCTAGAACCTAGAAAAATAACCTTGAATTGAAACAAATGATAGCATGAATGTAAAGACCGTACCAATTCATTTGTTTCAATTCAAGGTTATTTTTCTAGGATGTAGGTGGGAAGTATAAGGGCATCGTAGTGTCTCATTAGGGGATCGTAGTGTCTCATTCATGGGTGCCTTTGTAGAGGGTGTGTGGTACCTTCGTCCAGAATGAAATTTTTCCAAGCCCATTAATTTCCATTCTTTTATTCTTTCATAATGTTAAGGAGAGGTTGAAGGTAATTGCCCTGGCATGGTGACCAGATAATGACAATGTCACCCATAAACATCTAGTGCAAATGAGAAGTTTGGATCATGATGAGACCCCTTTCTCTCAGCCATGCAACTGAGAGCCATTACTCCTTCAACTAACCTTTTAAGAATTATTTATTATATGTGGGTCCCATTTATTCAAAGATAAGTGTTTCACTGATTTCTTGGGTGATCCCTGGGAGAAGCATCTAGAAGGTTCATACAAGGATTTTATCTTTAACCCAACATCAATCCCTCTTGGCCTTCAGCCCCATCTTCCCATAGAATGTGGGACAACCCCTTCTTGGGTCAATACACGCTAAAATACCAAGAGATAGGGAAATGGAGGGGAATAATGATGGAAAGTGGTAAGCATGGTTGGGAATGGTACGATGGCTCTTTAAGGGAGTTCCTAGTAGCAAACCCATCCCCAAGGAATACCACTTAGTAGGGCACAAGGTCAACCACTAAGGTGAAGCAGGGAAAAAGGAATAATGTCCAAGCATATATCATGAAATCTAGAGAAATATAAGATACACAATACTCAATTGGATTAAATATTTAAATGATGCTTACCATAATACTGACTTGTATCTCATAGAGCAAGGCCCACTGCCTTCTGGAATCCAAATGATGTGGTGGATTTCATCTGGAAATATGTGACCAAATGTGGCGGTGAGAGGGGTTTTGTTTTGTGGAAAAGGGTATTTCTGGTTATGTAGTCGCTTGACACTCCATATATGCAACTTGAGGGCCTCTAGACATAATCTCCTTAGTTATCCACAAAATGGGGATAACATCTAGCTCCTACTTGGGGACATGTGCTCATTGTAGAGTGCATAAGAAATGAAACATCTCCTGGTAGACCTGTTCCTGCAAGGAAACATCAATCTGTCAAGTGCAAGATGGCCTACTCATCCTTGTTCTCGTATGATCATAATCAAAACCAACCAAGGTAGAAAAATAAAATTTTGACATTTTTTTCAAAAAATTATAAACTAAGCATGAAATCAATATGCAAGTAGAGCAAAATGAAAATGAAATGCATCTAAAATAATATGAGCAATCAAGATGAAAATACAGGGAATCAAAATGGCTTACCTACTTACCTGGAGCATGGACCTTGAAGAAGTCATGTGACCTAGATGTGAGGTTGGAGAAGAGATCCATCTACTGGTAGTGGCATATTCTCACATCTAATGCTTTCAGATAGTACCTTTATTTATCAAACTTATTCCTGATGATGTAAGGTCCAAACCATGAGTTGTTATCTTTCTGGTTATATATGGGATTGCCCTTTCTTTTGTGCCATATGAGCACAAGACTTAATTCATTTAAATCGATGCAAGATGTATTCTTATCGTGTGGAGGCTCCGTGCAAGATACCAGATATATAAAATATGCAGAACATAAATAAAATGCTAGAAATGGCAGAATAACAGTAAAATATCTTGCATAATCTTCACAATAACACAAAAATTATATAAGAATAGCAATATAATAGCACTTTGATTTAGAAAGAAATGTTCACAGGCCTCTTCGAGGGGGCAACCTCCAATCGAGCAACGCTCTATTACAATAATCTCCAAGCTAGGGTTTTCATACCCTCGACCCTTATTTATACTAAATATGTCTATTAAGAGAAGCATCTAGAGGAAGATCCTCCTAGAAGCGGAAGCTTCTATTAGGTCTTCTTACATCCGCCTTATTCTATTTTATTGAAAGGCCTTATTAATATTGACCTTTATTACATCCGAATACATTGATCTACCTATGTGCGGGTTAGGACCTTAACATGTCCGCCCCCTTAAAAACAACCTTGTCCTCAAGGCTTGAGATGTGGAAACTGCAGCAGAATGGTAGCTGGTTCCCAAGTGGCATCTGCTGGAGTCATATCTTTCCACTGTACTAGCACTTCCTTGATGGTTCTCTGACGTAGGCGACGCTCACGCTGGTCCAAAACTACTTTCGTTTGTACTCAAATGGACCCTTCTTTAGCTAACTCTAGAAGGTTGGTTTGAATTTGGCATCTGGTTCCAATCACCTTCTTCAAGCATGAAACATGAAAAACAGGATGTATCTTCGACTGACTGGGCATAGCTAATTGATATGCAACTTGTCCCACATGCTTGAGAACTGTGTAAGGGCCATAAAATTTGGGTGCTAGCTTCTGACAATGCTCGGCCTTGAGGGAAGTTTGCCTATATGGTTGCAGTCTCAGAAACACCTGATCCCCTTCTGCAAATTGACATTCAGAGCGACCTTGATCTGCTTGCTGCTTCATTCTATTATGTGCCATGACCAAGTTCTCTTTAAGGGTATGAAGGATATCCTCTCAGACTGTAAGTGTTTGGTCAACCGCCTGGACCTTTGAGGTACCCGGTAAGTATGAGAGAACTGAAGGTGGCTTCTGTCCATATACCACTTCAAAAGGAGTCATGCGAGTGGCTGTATGGTATGTAGTGTTGTACCACCATTTGGCGAGGGGTAACCATTGAGCCCATTGGTGTTGTTTTTCAGAGGCAAAGCACCTTAGATATGTTTCCAAACACTTGTTGACAACTTCCATTTGACCATCC
>SNQJ01S0083904.1:33076-58067 GCA_010110895.2 Picea sitchensis
AGGAAGATCCTTCTAGAAGTGGAAGCTTCTATTAGGTCTTCTTACATCTGCCTTATTCTATTTTATTGAAAGGCCTTATTAATATTGACCTTTATTACATCCGAATACATTGATCTACCTATGTGTGGGTTAGGACCTTAACACTCTGTGTGGACTGTATCTTTAATGATTTCTTCATGTTTCTCATCTTCTTTCTTCAAAATTTGGATAGACCCTAGTTCCTTCCCATGGTATTTTTCAATTTCCTCTTTGTATTGATATGTCAATGGAAGACGTGTGTCTATGGAGTCATCTTGCGTAAAGGGTAGCTCAGATGGATCATACTCAATGGTTTGTGGGAGCACATCATAATCACATTCGCTGGCATAATCAGGACCATCAAGATCCATCACGTGTCTATCAACTTTTTATCGATTGTTAGTATTTGAAAAGTGTCATCTCCCATAGGAATGTGTGGATGGGTGAGATCCATGCTAAGAAAACCCCCAAGAGTAGTAGACCATCTCCTATGTAAGAGCATTCCCCAAGAATCTGGAATGTCGATCAATATTATGTCCATGAGAATGTTGATATGAGGAAAATCAATCAGGAAAACCTCAATGTCCTCACATACCCGAGAACTTTGAATTTTTTGGAATCAATTCCTCACACATTGACATAAGTTCGGGTTGTCTTCAAACCAAGTTGTTTCATTACCTTCAATGATATGACATTTGCCGAGGCCCCTGAATCAAGCATGCAGTTGTTTAAGCGAAGGTATTTCATGCCTAATGAAATATAGAAAGGAGCGTTCTTGTCCCTTGGATGATAGAGATACACAGTGTTCAAAATGATGGGAGGATCTTCCTTCTCAGCTGGCACCTGTAAGATTTTCAAAATTTCCCTTTTCACAGAAGGGATATTACACATCTATGTCACTGGAACCATCATATTAATTTTTCCAAACATGCTTGCAACATCTATATTCAACTGAATGTCATATTTAGTAGTTGGCTTAGGAAGCAACTCACATACTGACGGTGGACATGGTGGAGCCACATTTTTTGCTGATGGAAGAAGAGTATCGGGCTGTGACAGAGGGGATAAATAATTTTTTCTTCTGTAGGTTAGAATTTCCCTCCTCCTTAATTCCTTCTTCTGATCATATATCAATTTATTTAAGTCCTGGAGTCTCCCTTCTCTTTCTCATATTCTTTTGGCTTCATTGATATGTTCTTGGGTAACTTGTTCATTGTCGAAATTGCAAATCATGAAGTTTATATCGTCAGGATAATCTTCGTCTCATCTAGGGAACTCATCTTCCTTGTGGGGTTCTTGGCATGGGAGACACCAAGATTCCATATAAACTATCCCAACATGTTTCAAAGTATCTTGGGCATTTTCTTCTTTTTGAGGCCTTGGTTTCCACTAATGTCATCTCTTTGTTGTCTGAAAAACTGAGGTCTAGGAGCATATTGATTTCTTTCCACTGTAGTCATATGGTTCATAAGATGATTATGCACCTGAACAAACTGAGTATTCATTTGGTCTATCTTCTGAGTCAGGAGAGCAATTGGATCAGGAATTTTTTTTTTGGAAACCTTCTTCCTTGCTTTTGTCTTGGTACAAGGGTACTGAAAAGGTTCTATTTTTGAATCAAGGAGATTATCTTTAATGTCAATACCGAACTCTTTATCCTCTGCCAATGATGTCAGATTTTTATCTTTGAGAATGTATCGAAACTTCCCTTCAAAAGCATTCATTTAAAGGAGATGAACTGAGGATGTCGTAGGATGATAATATGTTGGAATTTGATTGTACAACCTGTCAAATATGGAAATGGATTCCTTTATTGTTTCATTCTCCTTTTTCTTTATTTGGTTGAATCGAGTCCCAAGTTTCCCACCATCTTCCTTTTTCGACCATATGCTCTTGAATAAGTTAGAAAAAGCATCATAGGACATGATATGATTATTAGGGAGTCCTTTGAACCAATCAAGGCCTTCTTCAGTCAATGATGAAGCAAATAACCTCATGTCCACATCTTCATGATCAATACTTTCATTGTCCATGTCTCGTCCCAATACATAAATGTGGTCTTCAACAATTATCACATTGTTTCCTGGGAACTTTCAAAACCACTTGTTGACTTATGTTGGCATTTTATTAGGGTAACCCTGGATATTTTCCATGTTAAGGGGTTTGTAGAGGTCCCTTGTTCAAGGGAAAGCCATTGGAACATGAGGGAGGGTATTATGGAAAATGGTTTTAGCAACGAGAGACTTGAGAGGAGGCCTTCTTTGGTAAACCTTAGAAGGATTAAACATCCTAGGGGGAAAAGGTTTGGGGAAAGAAGGATTATGGGAAGGTGGAGTCACCAGATGAGTTTCAATATGATCTCATCAAGGAAAATGGAAAGGGAACGTCCCTTAGGTGGAGTCACCAGGAAAGCTAAGGGAAAATCTTTGGGATAGCTTACCAAAGTGTCGTTACGGTACAAAGAAGATTCAAAATATTCATTGGAAAAGATGCCAAAATGTTATAGCGCAAGTTGTAGGTTGGGAAAATCCCAACCCAACCAAAAATCAAGTGATACAACTTGGAAATCCTACACCCAATGTCACATCGATGTAGGTCCCGCACTTCAAGGATGACTAGGTCACTCTAGGGAGGCGATCTCGGTGACCCTAGGGGGGATGAGATGGTGATGGATATATATGGAAGTGTAGCCCCTAAATATCAAGTATAAATGGAGTGAAATGTGTGCAATAAAGTCTTGGGAAGTTCCAAGGGTTGCCAAGTATGTTGAGTAACCTGTAAATGGTGAAATACCTTCCCAAGACACAAGAAAAACCACTTTGCAATGATGTATGTTAGTTGGATCAACAAATTAAGCTTGTTGTCCCTAATTTTAAGCAATAGATAACAATATTTATCAGCAATAATATGGTACTATAATCTTCTCAATGAATTATATAGATCAAGTAGAATATGTTAGCCTCATAATCCTAAAGTTCTATAGTCTAATTATTTTCTAGTATAAATGTTTTTATAAATTAATTTATTCTAGTTTGTTAGGATAAGAACACCTGGATTCTATGTAAAGGACACCTATCATGCTCATGTGATTATGTGATTGGTTTTTCCCCTAGTTTTTAGTTTAGAGTTGAGCTATATAAACTAGCTTCTTCTTCAAGTGAGGTTAAGGAGTAGATTATGAGTTCTCACTTTAGATTGTAATCACTTTTTCCTTATTAATAAAATTATCTTTCTGAGGACACTTTGTCAACATGGTATCAAAGCCATGGTGAAAATTGTGATGGAATAGAATTGGTGATGGATTGAGGAAGAAAGGAATTCTCCACAACATCAACCCATATCTCTTCAAACTCAAGGGCAACGATACTGAGGTAATTTGTTGTTGTTTAAAGTAAGGAAAATTTAGTTTTTTAATTGCAGATTTTTTCTAAATCAATTTGTTGATTTTATTTTAGATATAATCCTCATTTTATTGTTGATTAGATTTTTAGAGCTATTTCTACTATTTATAGTTCTAAATATGAAAATTTATCTGTAGTAAGGCTTGTAAAACTCAAGATCATAGAAGATCTATTATAAATCAGCATTGTTTCATGATATTAAGATGCACTGTTATTTTTTCAATTAATTAAGAGGGCTCGTTTTTTTTTAAATTGCTTCAGATATGTTCATAAATTTGGAAATTTAATTTCAGAGGTGTAGATCCTATATTTTTTTTAGTTTTCAAATCTGGTCTGTATCAAGGTCCATATCAAGAACCGTATCAAGGACCCGATCATGGATCGCTTCTGAATTTAGTATAAGTTCATCATATTGAATCTCTGGCATCAGATTGATGAAAAGGAAGATTCAAATTTGTGTGGATTGTGTTAGGGTCCTATAATTTTTATAGGGTAACTCTTTATGTTGATTGATATTCATTCTTCAGTGATTTTGGGGTTGAAAATAATATTCCATGTTGTAAATTATTTCCAAAAAGATCAAAAAGATTTTTTTTTCTTCGTGGCGCATATTCGAAAAGTGAAAGTGACAAAAGTTCTTTGTCATGGAGCGCATAAGAAACACACAAATATTATCAGTGACAACATTCCTTCCCAGATCGATGACTCATAATCAATTTTGTACCCCCCCGAACTTTCTACCTTTAACAATGGGGGGTTTTGAAAAGTGGTTTTTACCATTGCCACTTGTCATTCCCACAACATTTCAGACCGCCCCCCCCTCTCAAATCCACTTACCACTGATACCCCCCTCTGAAATCTGCTTAACCTGTCCCGATACCACTCACCTTTCCTGTCTACACTCCTCTCCCTACACGACACCTAACCCCTCACCTTCTACCAATTATCCTTACACATTTCACGGATTTTGGCTACTTTTTACTTGTTATATGCGCTGCGAAATATTTTTGCAATTTTGGGCCATAATTCCTTATTTCATGTGTTGCAAAATGAATGAGTGGGAGATTTTGAAAGTGCTCGTACCATCAAATATGACCACCTCCGATTTAGATGGGATTCATTGTTGGAATGCATGGAAACGTGTTAAAGGTTCTTAACCTATCATTCATCATTCATCCATCACGTTTGAATGAGTGGGGCACCGAATTTTGGTCATCTTATCATATCATCATTGCCAATCAAATATTAAATGGGTTAAATGATCTGCATGTAGTTAGTATAATTTTATCTACAAGGAAGGTGTTGGTAATTATTATATTGATCCTTGGTAATTTCACAAATCACCCTAATTTTGCTGCGAATGCTCAACGTTTGATCTTGTTTGGAGTTGTAGACCATTTTTTGTTTCTCTGTTGTTCATCATGGCTTCTTCAAACAAGAACAGAAGAGGAAAACTATGTCATAGAGAGGACCTATGGGCTGATGTTATTGTTGAATACCCAGAATTTGAGAGACATTTCAAGTGTGCTAGGTGGTTTGAATATGTACAAAGGATTACAAATGGTTATCATTCAAGTGTGGCTCTTTCATTCACTCAGTCTTTTAATGACACAATTGTTACAATAGGAGACTTGGATTTTGAAGTTACAGAGCATTCTATAGCTGATGCGTGTGGTATCCCTTTGGATGGGGAGTGCTAGTTCAAGAACCAGTTCATTGCTAGAGATTGTAACCAATTTTTGAAAGATGAATACAAAATCCTCCTTGGAGCCATGGGATTCCCCTGTGCATGTTAAAACCTGAATGGTCATATTACCTGTTGTTGATTCAACAATAGTTTACAGGAGATGGGAAATATTCTAGGTTTTACCTATACCATCTCATATTTTTATTTCACCTGATTGGAAAATGTATGAATGTCCCTTACTATTTTTTAAGGAGTCTATCAGAAATGGAAAGAAAAATACAAACCAAATCAGATAAATTGAATCCATTAGGAGATATCTTGTACCATCAGGGTTTGATCAAAATATTGATTCTTCATGAGTTAAAGAAAACTGACAGGACTTGGGAACAATTTCTATTCTGGGGAGGCTTTGAAACCACACCTTTGATTAAGCAGCAAAAGAAAACTAGAAAAAGGAATAGGATTTGAAAGAAGGTAGAGAATTTCTTATCCAAAACTGAAATTTCCCAAGCAGAAGGCTCACAGGCTCAAAAATCATATCTAAATAAACCAGACAATGAAGAACAAGATGTGGCTCATACTCCCAATGCTTCAATTTCAAAAAGGGATTTTGATAATTTGAAGGAACTTCCAGAACCTGTTACTCCCCCAAGATTAGTGTGTACTCGCTCCAATAAACGAAAGAAAGAAGAAATATTGAAGAGTGCTCAAACTACACCAACATAACCTTCATTTCCTGCTAAGAAGAAGAGAGTTATTAGAATAAAAGGAAAGAACCATAATGTACAATAAAAAGAAGAGGTTACTCCTACAATCCCGATTACTGCAGAAACACAGACATTTTCTCTAGCACCTGAGCTAAACCATAATGATGAGGGGACTAATAAGAAAACCATAGAATCAATAACAAATATGGATGAAGATGAAGAAATGTCTAGGATAACAAAAAACAATAAAAGAGGTGAAATGAAGGAACAAAGGACATGTTATCAGAGAAGACCAAGAACTAGGCCAACCAACAAGTTAAGACTTAAGCATAAATGATTTTAAATAAATCACTGAAGGATCATATTATTAATATTACAGATTCATCCCCAGAAAATCCTCTGGCATCTAAGAAGCACAATAAGTTCGTGAAGGAGGATAAAATCCAAGATCCAAATCCTACAGGAAAAGACCTTGAAGAATTTCAAGAGCTTGACAGTGAGATTATTAGCAAAAGAATGGAGTTAAAACCTAGAAGACCTATGTAGGTGCCTATAGACATTGGTGTTCACCCAGGATCAATGTCATATGTGTTCTCTCAAGATCCTCCAGTTCTTGAACAAGAAAATAGTAATGTTGAAAGTACAGTGAAGCAGGTTTTGGATTTGCCTTATTCAGATATTGATAGTTTAGATTCAGAGACTACTCCAACAGTTTCAACCCAACAATTAATTAAGAAGACAATGTTCTCAATCCATGTTACAAAGTTGGAAATTCTCACGAAGGAATCACTCAAGGACTTGGATATGTGAGCGAGGCACATATTTTGCAACTTTTGGACTTTGACATATCATGTTTTGAAACAAAATCAAATGAAGACACGTTGATTTGTTTTAAGTTTTAAATATTTGGTAATAAGTTTGTAATTAGTGATTTTTACCCTTTTAGTGGTAAAACTAAAAGGTAGTGTTATAAAATCAGTCCATATCGTATGATTTCTAGATTAGATCAAATCCCTATTTTGATGGATCATTAATTAGGTATTTTCCAGAAATATGTAGAGACGGTTAAAGAAGGGATTTGATCCCCTATTCTATAGGATCTGAATGTAATGATATATTATAAAAGATAGAATGCAATAAGGCATATGTGTTGGGACCTTTTTGAAGAATGGGACTAATATTGTAGAGCATCTCACATAGCCTCATTTTTTCAAACATTAGTAATACAGTTGCGACATTTACATGATTCTTTTGGCATTTATGTTGGTGAAGTACGTCTTCATTCATTTATGTTTTCTTTTCTCTGTTATCATTTTATGTGTTTCCAATCCGAATTATTCAATATAATATTGAAGAACATAATTTGTTTTGATGTACACTCTGATTTTGGCTTTGGATAATTTCCATGTTTTCTACTTGAGGGTTAGTTCCAGAATTCTTAATTACTCTGGTATAATCTGATCCCCTCACCTTTTCTTTCAAATCACTCATCAAATTTAAGAATCCAACATAGGTGCCTATCCTTCCCTTTAAGGTTTCATGTAGAACCTTCCTTGATTGAACACAAACTCTTTGAATCCATTGCCCAATGGCCCTTCCTTTTCGTTCCAACCAAACAATTTAAGAAACAAACATCAAACTGTCATAACTAATCTAAAATCCACATCAAACAAAGATACATATTATGGAGAGATCCATCTCTGAGTCTAGGAGGGCTATATCCTAGAATCCAATCTGGTTTTTTGGTTATCTCTGTCAACTTCTTCCCCAGCCTGAGAAATTATAGAGTGATAACAGATGAGATCTGGTATATCTAGAGAAGAATTTCCTCTAGATATCTCACGCATGAAGATCACAAAAAAGGGATGAATCAGAGTATATAGGGCTCCCTACACGTCATTCCCTATGGGCATATCACCATATATTCTTTTAGGGAAGAGCGAGGATGAGTAACATGTGATCCATCTTGCAACGATTTCATGCGATTATAGTGTAAAAATCCACCTATGTGTATTTGGAAACTAAATCGATTTTTCTATGATTTCTCTTTGTTCTTTTCTCACGATTTCTCTTGAAAGGATGCCCACAAAGATACAGACCAGATCACCATTCAAAACTACAAATCACCCATCCAAAGAGTCTTTACCTCGTCACTCAACTGAGGTTTACTTTTGTTGTTGCATTGCCATCGCCATTTACAACTGTTGTTGGTTTTGATTAGGGTTTGCAAAAGGAGGGTTGATCTGAATGTGGTGGGCCCATAACCAGAATGTGAACGCAGATATGAGGCAATAACCATCTCAAAAAGAATATCATAACTATTTGTATCTCCACACACACCTCTTCTACGTGAATTGACTGGTGCTATTTCACCCACTCAGATCTCTTCTGCGTTTCAAAAGATTGTTGCATGTCCTCGTTTTTGAAGCTCCTTCTGTGCGATTTTGGTGGACAGTTTTTTAATTGATATTAAATTATCAAAAATCATTGAAAAAATATTTGTTCATATCAAGGTCTATATCATAGACCAAATTGAGGACCGTATTGAGAACCAGATTGAGGACCGGATTGAGGATCGGATGAAGGACCGGATTGAGGATCAGATGAAGGACCAAATTTTTTTTTAACATAAATATGTGGAGTTATAAGAATTTTAAACTTTGATCTTCACATTAAAGAGTTTCAATTTTTTTTTTTTTTTTAGACATTTGAGTTCTAATATTTAAGTCATTGATGACTTTATTTCAAGGGGGGGGCACAATTTATTACTTGTAAAAGGATATCTATCTTGTAAAAATGATCAAACTTTGAAATATTTGATTGTAATCTTGAATGCTCCGAAGTTGAGAAGAGTCGAGTAAAATACTCTCTCAAACTCCATTTCCAACGATATTTTTAAAGGGTAAAGGCCAAGCCCTTAAAAGTACTCTTTCTGTGTGGATTGTGTCCTCTTTATTTCTGGTGCCTTGTATCTCTCTTTTGGAATTTTTTGTATTATTCACTCGCAAATATTGCTACAAACATCATGTCTAAATTAATCAATCTATTCACAAAATTAGATAAGTTAGATGGACCCAAGAATTACAAATCTTGGAGTCGACACATGCATAACACTTTGATCTATAATGAATTATGGTGTGATATATGTGATGGTGATACTTCTCCAACTAATCCCACCGACACTACTTATTTAGCAAAATGGAATTTGAAAGATGAAAAAGAACTTTCTTTGCTACGTTCTTCTGTAACTGAACACATGTTTTTTCATATTGAGAATTCCAAAGATTCATGGTCTGCTTGGAATCTATTAAAGAATATTTTTGATACTCCTACTACATCTCATAGAGTTGATATACAAATGAAACTGCTTAAAAAAAGATCAACAGACAAGGGTGATGTATTAGAATACATATCAAGGATCAAGAACATTCATCAAGAAATCATCAAAGGCGATGTTCCTAAACTTGAAGATAGTTTTCTAGTCTCCATTGTAATAAATGGCTTGCCTCCATCTTATAAGCATTTTCTTGAGACTTTGCAAATAACTGATAAGTTATCAACTATGACTTTTGATTCACTTAGTGAATTACTGGCTCAACATAGTAAATATTTTGGAAAACAAAAAACAATCAAGAGAAAATATTCTTTTCACTAAAGTTGAAAGTTCTAAAGGAAGAGGAAAATCAATTTTTGGAAATTTTCAGAACCAGTCTTCTAATCATGGTCATGGCAGAGGTCATGGTCAAGGTAGAGGTTGTAGCAATTTTAATCAACAAAATTTTCAAATTAATCCTCCCAATAATAATGCACAGTCAGGAAGAGGCAGAAAGTTTAGTCAAGTAAGATGTAAAAGATGTTTAAAGATGGGTCATTATGCATCAAATTGTCTTACAAGCAATGATTAATTTCCAAAGTTTAAGAATACATCAAATTCAAATTCTCAACCATCAGCTCAATATGCAGAGGATCAAGATTACCAGGATGATCAATATGAATATATTTTTTCAGGAGTTCAACATGTAGATTCATTTGAAAATGATTGGATATTGCACACAAGGGCTACTCAACATATGAATTATTGTAGAGACTATTTTTGGAATTATAAAGATGTTAAACTAAATCCCATTTATTTAGCTAGTGATGCAACTCATATACCGCAAGGAAAAGGTTCAATGAAAGTTTTTCTCCCTGGAATTGGTGAAAATGGATTTCAAATGTTTGGTATGTACCAACTTTTAAGAAAAAATGGTTATCCTTAGTCACAATCAGACAAGTTGGACATCAAATCGTCATGCAAGATGGTTTGTTGAAGATTAAGTCAGAGAAAGATAACTTGAAAACAATAATGACTAGATTTGAATATGGGAAGTTACTAAGAATGAATGGGAAAGTCATCCAAAGAAAGAAAGAGGTTGCAACAATAGTGAATTCCGAAATGTCTTCATTCAGATTATGGAATTTTCGATTTGGTCACTTAAACTTTAATAGTCTCTTGAAACTTAAGTCCCAAGTTTTGGTAAAGGGTTTTCCAACTTTCAAGAAAGAAAATTCCAAGTGTGAAGCTTGTATTTTTGGCAAGCAAAAGCGAGAAGATTTTCTAACCAACTCATGGCGAGCAAAAAAGTATTTGGAGTTGATTCACAGTGATATATGTGGTCCAATGGAATCTTATTTTGGTGGATGTTGATACTTTATATTGTTTATTGATGACCACACTAGAATGACATGGGTGCACTTTTTAAAGGAAAAATCTCAATCTTTTTGTAAATTTTCAACACATGGCTGAAAATGAAATTAGAGAAAATGTTGCTTCTTTGAGAACTGATAATGGAGGTGAATTCACTTCCACTGAATTCAATTATTATTTTCGAAACAATGGAATTAAAAGGAAACTGAAAAAAAAATATACTCCACAACAGAATGGAGTTACTGAAAGGATGAACATAACTCTCATGGGTATGGCAAGATCTATGATGCATTTTAAAGGGTTGAGAAAAAAATATTGGGCTGAAGCAATCCATACTACAGTTTATCTCAGAAATCAATCACCTACATCAGCTTTAGATGGACAAACTCCTTATGAATCTTGGCACAGTTTTAAACCCAAGGTAAATCATCTTAGGGTTTTTGGCTCAACATGTTATGATTTAGTTCCTAAGCAAAAGAGGACTAAATTAGAAAAACGAAGTATGAAGTGTACCTTCATTGGATACTCTGATGAAAAGAAAGGGTATATATTGCTTTCAGATGGAAAATTCATTGCCAGTAGAGATGTAATTTTTGATGAAACTGAAAGTAACAATTTAGATGATATTAATCATCTCCTTAGTCATTTAGAGAAGAAAAACACTAAGGGTAAAGGTAAGTTGAACAAGTCAAACAAAACATTTTGGTCTGAAAAATACTTTGTTTCTCCAGAAGACATATCTTTATCAAATAGCTCTTCTGATTCATATGATAATGAAACGACAAAAGATGCTTCTGATACTGAATCTTCTCCAACCTCAGATATTTCAGATGATAGAAGAGCCTCATTTTTTGAAAATACCCTTTTCAACAATAATGGTGATTGAGATCCTCAATCCACTCAACATAAGAAGCCAAAGTGGGTTGAACAACTTCTCAAAGATGTTTATTTATATGAAATGAACAAAATAGGAACTAGGGGATCTTCAAGAGAAGAAGCTATCTTTTCTCATGCTTCCATTGAACCTACTTCTTTTGCTGAAGCAATTGGACATAAAGAATGGCAAGAAGCAATGATTAATGAATATGATTCAGTACTTGCAAATGGGACTTGGAACCTAGTTGATTTTCCACATGATGTTAAGGCCATCGGTTGTAAACGGGTTTATCGAGTAAAGTACAAGCCCAATGGTAAAATTGACAAGTACAAAGCAAGACCTGTTAATAAAGGATTTTCTCAAAAGGAAGGAATTGGTTATTAATAAACCTTTGCACCCACAACTAAATGGAATACTATCATAATGGTTATCAAATTGGCTTCACATAATGGTTGGAAATTACATCAAATGGATGTCAAAAGTGCCTTCATGAATGTAGATCTAAAGGAAGATATTTTCATGACTCAACCACAAGGTTTTGAATCTAAAGGAAAAGAACACAAAGTTTGCAAAATTTTTAAGGATTTATATGGTTTGAAACACGCTCCTCGAGCTTGGTATGCAAAAATGGATGAGTACCTATGAAAGGTGGGTTTTCAGTGAAGTGAATCAGATGATACATTGTATTTTTGAATAAAAGATAAGAACATGGTGATACTTTTACTCTATGTTGATGACTTAATCATAACAGGAAATAATGAAGCTCACATCAAACATGTTAAGGAAAAACTTAAAGCAAGGTTCAAAATGACTGATTTAGGGACACTTCATTATTATCTTGGAGTTGAAGTATCTCAACATCTTAACCAAATATTCCTTAGTCAAACTAAGTATGCCACTGAATTGTTAAAGAAATTTGGCATGGAAGATTGTAAACCTTCTCTTACCCCCATGGAGAAAAAATTGAAACTTTCAAAATTTGAGGAGGGGGGGGTGGTGGATTGGTAAACAATACAAAGTACAGATAATTGGTTGGAATTCTCATTTATTTGACAAATGCTCGACCATATTTGTCATATTCAGTCAATATACTTTCAAGGTTTATGCAAGAACCAAGGGAAAGTCACTGGAATTCAACAAAAGGGTACTAAGATACATTCAAGGTACAAAATACTTTGGTCTTCTCTACAAAAGGAACAATAAATTTACACTTGTTGGATATTCAGATGTTGATTTTGCAGGTGACATTGATGATAGAACATCCACTTTAGGTTATTTAATGGATATGGGTTCAACAATATCTTGGAATTGTAAAAATTAGCAGACAATAATTGCCAATTATTTAGCAGAAGCAGAGTACATATCATCTTGGGAAGCAACATATGATATTGTATGGCTACACATAATTTTATAGGCTCTTGGTGAAACTCATAAATCACCAACTACCTTATTGATCGAAAGTTAGTCAACAATAAAGATGGCCAAGAATCTAGTATTTCATTCAAAGACTAAACATGTTGACACCAAGTACCACTTCATCATATCGCTCATCATCAAAGTCATCATCAAGCCTCAGTTATGTCCATCTGAAGATCAAACTTAAGATATTTTCACCAAACCTCTTGGTAGAATAAAGTTCACTGAGTTCAGAGATGAACTTGGTATTTGTAAAAATGAACTTTTGGATTAAAGGGGGGATTGTTAGCCTCATAATCCTAAATTTATATAGTCTAAGTATTTTTTAGTATAGATGTTTTTAGAAATTAATTTATTATCGTTTGTTAGGATAATGACACCTAGCTTCTATGTAAAGGACACCTATCATACTCATGTGATTATGTGATTGGTTGTTCTCCTAGTTTTTAGTTTAGAGTTGAGCTATATAAACTAGTTCCTTCTTCAAGTGAGGTTAATGAGTAGATTATGAGTTCTCTCTTCATATTGTATTCACTTTTTCCTTATTAATAAAATTACATGTCTGAGGACATTTTTTCAACAAAATATACAAGAGAAAGACTAGTTAATGACTAGCTAAACTCAAGATGAAAAACCAATATTCTAGCATAAAAAGATAAGGCTTTTGTAAACACTTGTCTGCAGAACATTATATCAGCCCTATGGATGTAACATTCAATATATCACAACAAGAAACTAATCCACTGAAAATCCCTCAAACTTTTCCAAAAAGTGCGCTAGACCAAGAAGAATAAGTGTGCAAACTTTGAGCAAAATCCAGTGGTTGATAAGAGAGTTATTCAAGCAAATGAGTTAGGGATTCTGCAACCCTAATGGATGAAGATGTAATTTTATAACATAAGCAATAATTATCCCATTTTATGGGGATTCCCTAGTGGTTGCGAGGCTCCTAAGGCACAAGGAATACAATCCACTTTGCAAGAAGTAAAAATGACCAAAAATCATGTTTCCCAATGCAATATTTTATTTCTCCATTGAAATAATAAATGACTAGTGCTCTTAATAATTTGGTTAATGGGTTCATGAAAATAAAGAGCTAGAGAAGCTACCTCATTGGTGATGTAAACCCTCTTACTCCCCAAGGCAAGTTTCTCTAGCTAGGGTTTAAGCTAAGAGGGTTTATGCCCTTATACTTCTCTTAGAAAACCCTTGTTTAACCAATAACATGAAGCATAAAATTATGAAGACTATGGTGGGGGTGTATGCCTTTATACTTCCCACCTAGCTCCTATCAAAATAACCTTGACTTTAAACAAATGATAGCATGAATGTAAAGACCATACCAATTCAAGGAAAAATGCCAAGATAATCCACCACAATAGCAAGAGATAAGCCTTCCAAGGCTAGCGCATCACTTCCATAAACCATAACATCAAGATATAACCATAAAAAAAATCAAAGAGAGACAAATTTTCCAAAGGTAGTGAAAATTTCAGACCAATACTTCTCACAAGAGGGAGAGTTATGTCAAAATGAGATCTTATGATCTCTTATTTATAAAAATGGTCACCAAGGTGACTTGTCCACATATTAAGGGGTAAACCACAATACTAGGGGTCAACAACCCTAACATTTCCCCCTTTGACAAAGTAATATTAAACAATTCATTTAAAGTTTCACTTTTTCACAAATAAACCATGATTTTACATGTATGTCTCCCCTTTAGGGGACGTTTTGCAACTTAGAAGAAGTCATTGGTGTTGGATAAGAATGGGTAGGTCTCCAAAGGCCACATGTCAAGCATCTAGACAATATACTCATTGTGAAGACCTTCTTCTCCTCAAAACTTCCATGTGTCAATGAGTGGCACCTCACCACCAAGTCCTAACCCCCCTAGGTGACGTCATGCCTCTAGGAGAGACATTTTACCTCTCCCCGGAAAAAAATTTGGCATGTGGGGGCTAGGCTATGTCATCCAATTCATCTTCAAGGGCTTCCCAGTATGATCTTTCTCATCCGGCATGCATGCCCTTGGCATCCAACCTGTGGGCTTCTAGCGCCATGGAAGCCCAAGCTAGGATTTTCTCCCAAAATTGTCCACCAACTAGGTCTTGCAAAGATAAATGAGCACGCCCTCCAAGGATATAAAGTCATAATATCATGATAAGTGAATCTAATCAATAAATGAGCCACCTAAGCATATGCATCAAATACCACTATATCAAACAATTAAATTCTCAAAGACACTATGCGACTTCTCAAGCTTGAATATGGGAGCGTTGACGAGGTTTCCTATTGGGTAGATCTTTCCCTAGGTCAAGGAGAGTTTCCAAGAGATACCTCTCTAAGCCATGTAAAGTAGGTGAAATGTTTTGGGTCAAGACTCAATGGGCATAGGTCTCATGACATACAAGGGGTCATATTGTCTCATTCATGGGTGCCTTTGTAGAGGGTGTGTGGTACCTTCATCCATAATGCACTTTTTCCAATACCATTAATTGCCTTTCTTTTATTCTTTCATAATTTTAAGGAGAGGTTTAAGGTCACTTCCCTGGCATGGTGACCAGATAATGACAATGTCACCACAAACATCTAGTGGAAATGAAAAGGTTGGCTCGTGATGAGACCCCCTTTCTCTCAGCCATGCAATTGAGAGCCATTACCCTAGTTTGGTGACCAGATGATGACAATGTCATACCACTAGATATTCATGGACATGATAGGTCATCTTGTGATGAGACCTCATATCCTTCAACTAATATTTTAAGCATTCTATATTATATGTGGGTCCCCTTTACTCAAAGATAACCATTTCACTTGTTTTTTGGGTTATCCCTGGGTGAAGCATTTGGAAGTTCCATACAAGGATTTTATCTTTTACCCAACATCAATACCTCTGGAAATTCAACCCCTTCTTCCCATAGAATGAGGGACAACCTCTTCTTGGGTCAATACACCCTAAAGTCCCAAGAGATAAGTAAATGGAGGGGAATAATGATGGAAAGTGGTAAGCATGGTTGGGAATAATACGATGGCTCTTTAAGGGAGTTCTTATTAGAAAACCCATCCCCAAGGAATACCACTTACTAGGGCACAATGTCAACCACTAAGGTGAAGCAGGGAAAAAGGCATAATGTCCAAGCATATATCATGAAATCTAGATCAATATAAGATACTGAATACTCATTTGGCTTAAATATTGAAATCATGCTCACCATAATACTGACTTGTACCTCATCGAGCAAGGCCCACTACCTTCTGGAAGCCATATGATGTGGTGGATGCCATCTGGAAATATGTGACCAAATGTGGTGGCGAGAGGGGTTTCCATATATGCAAAAGGGTATTGATGGTCATGTAGTCTCTCGACACTCCATATCTGCAATCTAAGGGCCTCAAGACATAATCTCCTTAGTTATCCAAAAAATGGGGATAATAGTATTCATATAAATTCATAATTTATTAAAGGAACAATGTTTAGTTTCTTTGTGCGCATGTACAAGTGGTGTGAACAACTTGAAATTGAAAAACATGAAAATAAATTGTATTAATAAAACTGATTTTTTTTTAGAAAAATGACAAAGGTAATCACTCAAATCATGGATTCATTTTTTACCTAATTAATTTCTTTAAATGATATGAGCAATTAAATAAGGACTGTAGTGTTTGAAAAAATCCTAAGATAATATTTTCATTTGATAAGTGAAATATCTCATATATTCCCAAAACTGTTTTTCTTTTAGAAAAATAACAAAGGTAATCTCTCAAATCATGGATTCATTTTTTACCTAATTAATTTCTTTAAATGATATGAGCAATTAAATAAGGACTGTATGGGGGAACTTCTGAAACTAAAGACATTTCAGCCCCGTCCCCACCCCTAACCCGAGGGCGAAGGACCAACAAAGCGCGCAGAGAAAAGGAGGCTACCTCCAATATTTCCTTAGGCTCTCAGAAAAAGCTGGACCCCTACATTAAGGGGAAAACTTCAGCCCCCTTGGTATAATGCTTTGCTTCTGTCTTTTTCTATGCTTATAGTTTGTGAGAATTTACTCATGTACGCAATCTTTGTCATATCATCGAATTAGCTCAAGGAGCAGAGGGGATTGGTCTCCCAAGACATTCACAAGAAGGTTGGAAACACTGTTAGAGGTCACCAATCTTCTTCAGATTTGTAACTTTTTGATTCTAGCTGGCCAGAATGCCGATTAATACAACATAACCGTTTTCGTCAAAAAAATAAAAATTAAATAAGGACTGTAGTGTTTGGAAAAATCCTAAGATAATATTTTCATTTGATAAGTGAAATATATCATATATTCCCAAAACACTAGACAAAGTTTCTTGTGTTTTGATAATTTATGCTATGAGATGTTAAATGGATGGTCGACTAGGAGGGATTAGAATACTTAGATGACCTAATAGAGGGCCAACCAATATATGAAATCCCATGTTTTCACCAACTTGGGTTTCCAATGGATACCTGGAGGATATTTTTGGTGGGGTCACTCCTATTGGAGGAGGACACACTATCTATTGTAGGTGAGATGGCCCAAGGCTTAGCCACTAGTGAAACCAAATTGGATATACGATTAAAAGAAAGGATGAGAGTTGGAGGTGGTGTTTTTCTCTAGGGATTTAATGGTACACCTCACTTGCCACCTATAGTATATGAGGGGACAAATATGGGAGATCCCATATAGGCATTCTCTAAGCATGATATGGATGGAACATTTACTCACATTCATGATGGTGATGGTATTGATATCATTTCTCTTGCTTCATGTGGGGATTTTGAACTGCAATTCTACAACTCAATCAAAAAATTTAATGCTTTACTAGAAGTAGGGTTCATTGGTAATCTACTGGATTTAAACATAATGAGTTGTTCTATAATGGTGGAAGCAAGGAGCCTATGGAAACCTTTGTTGGAATGGGAAAGGAAATCCAAATGGAGAAAATGCATCAAGAAAATGCCATAGCTAGTAAGCCTAAAATTGTGCTCGAAAATTTGGTTAAACTATGTCATGGATTTGGAAGAGATGGAATTTCTAGGCTGGTTTCCCGAAAGAAAGATGTCTTGTGAGTGTTTAAAGGATTGGACAAGGTTGAAATTTGAACCACTAGTTGGATACTTACCCTTGATCTGAAATGGATTCATACTGATGAATGGGTGTAAGATTCAGTACTTGTGATATTAAATTGACAATTGAAGAAGTTCAATAAACTTTGTAAAGCAATGAAAATTTGAAAGTATAATAGGACAAAAAAATGAGAGCATGAGAGAAAAATGAAAAATGAAATGTAATCTTATAATTGAACAGGAGAGAAGGCTAAGGTATGGGAAACAAAGGGTCAAGTATGTTGGCCTTCCCCCTACCCCCCATATCTCCCTATTTATTCCATCACTCTCATTTGCAAAGGGTGATTTCACAGAGAGAGGAAGAGGCATCGAAGCCATGAATGTGGTGTAAACAAAGATTTCCATAATGAAAATATTGACCCCCATTTGAAGTTGTTTTTTCCTATTTGGGTTTCTACTGTAAAAATTATGAGTTCATTAGTGATTGTTCATGTTTGATTTCATTATGTTGAGCATCAATTTGTTGTTTATTTCATTTTTGAGGTGAGATATGGAGTCCCGGGTGTTTTTTTTTTTTCCTATAATTGGGGTTCAATGAAAATGAAGAACCATGACTGCTCTCGACTGTCCATCATCCATTTCTTGTCAAATTCGAAGACCTATGGATATTGAAATTAGTTTTTCAGATGAATTTACATTACCTAGGAAAATAAATTAATTGCTAAGGCATTTTTTTTAATCTACAGGGGATATAATTCTCTCTCATTGGGAAGTTGAATTGTTCTTTGGCTGATTAACTTCATTTTTTGGTCGACTTAGCTCCCTTCAGTTTAATTGAATACCATTGGGTTGAATTATATAGAGTTGGGGAAAGTAATTATATGCCAAATCGAGTCTAAGTCTATTGGGAAAATTTCTAACACCCAAGATGTTTTTCACTGACACATGATATTTACCATCATGCATAAGAGAGCTTACATCACCCCAAGGGAGTTTAATCATATGCTTGGTCGACGACACATTCCCTTGGTCCAAGTCTAATAAAGCATGCTAGTCGATTTTATTTGATAGGGCTGACTTATTTATCGTTATTAGTTGGATTTATTCTATTGAGTCGAGTGTTTACTTTTGTGGTCGATTTAGTTTATTTCTAACTTGATTCAAATTGTTGGTCGAATTAGTTTCTTGCTAAGTTGATTCGAATTGTTGGTCAAATTACCTTTTCAACCAAATCATTACCCAGTCAACCTGAAATATGATGGGTTGGATTATCTTTATTGCAATTGAACTCTCTTAGTATGGTCAACTTTATTTTGCTTGGGAGAGATACGTTTTTGTTGGGAATTCTCCATAGGTTGCTCGATGTTCATATTTTGTTGGGTATTTTTTTGAAGTTGTTGGGGATTTCTAGAGGTTGTGGGGCATGTTTGAATGTGCTCAGGAGAAATTCTACTTTCGTGGACCATTTTAGATGTGGTGGGGTGGATTCCTACATGCCTGGGCATATTTAGAATATTTTGGGTGAATTTAGATGTTGTCAGACGTGTTTGGATGTTGTCGAAACGTTTTTATATGTTGTGGGTTTCCCAATTCACCCTTCAAACAATTTTTTCACTGATGGTTACCCAATTCGCCCTCTGATCATTTATCTCCTATTCTAATCAACCCAACTCAACCATTGAGTATTTTTCTCCATTGTTGGTTTGTTCATTCCATCGAGTTGATTTGTAATGAGTAGAAACACAAGCCATTAGACAACAAGCTACCCAGATTAGAGACCCAATATTGGTTGGATCTTTCAGAACAACGATTTATTATTGTTCCATTAACATCTAATTCCTTATGTGTAGATAGTCTAGGAACATAGGGGATTGTGATTGATTGTTTCCATTGGTTTCACAAAGATGACCTTGCAATGATTAAAATAATAGAGGCTACACCATGGAAAAAGAACCCCATAGAATCATAATCTAGTCACTAGCTTTAGAATATTTGCAGCAGACAAGAAGAGAGATTATAGAGCATCACAGAGGAATAAATGCCTAGGGTTTCTTGTGCAGAAAAATATCTAAATATAAGATTAATACATAGATCAATGATCAAATTTCCGCATAGTATCTATGTTGGTGAAGCGAGTGGACTATAAGCCTCTCATTTATGTAGAAGAAGGTATGAGAGAAGTTGCATCCTTGACCGTGATTGTTTCTAGGACTTTGAAATGAACATTGCAGACCTCAGCATGGGTAAATCAAGAATAGATGAGTTGGAATACTTAAGGGCCAACAATTCTCAGCTTCAAGAGGAGAATGAGAACTTGAAAGAGAAGGTTCATATGTTCAATAAGAAGTTTGAAGAATGCCAAGACTCCCTCACTACAGTAAAAACAGATTGGGACAATCACAGAGCACAACTTGTATACCTTGGTGAGAAGGTCATCCATGCGGATAACTGGAAATAGGATAGGCTCACATAGATGATGACATGGCTGCAAAAATATTTGGAAGAGAAGGAGAAGTCCTTGGCAAGGCTTAAATAAATTTTCCAAGAGAGGAGGAGCAAGGAAACCTTCCATTATCACTACATATGCTAGCACAATGACTAATACCACCATGGTAAGCTCTCCTTTCATAAACATATCTCAAGAGAAGATTGGCGAATTTGAGAATCATACCAAGGCTATTGGATAAAAAAATTCTAAGGAAAATGGGATATGATGGACAAGGGATATGCAAGAGGAGACAAGGCATCATGACCCCCATTGTAGCTACATCCTGGGCCAAGAATGAAGGCCTATTTTTTTATGGTAAAAATGAAACTTCCATCACCATGAAGAAAACCATTTTCGTGAAGGAAACTGACACGTCAGAGTTGGATTTCTCAACATGAGAAGGATCAGAAGTTGTGAGTGAAGGTGTCATCTCACCACCATATCATCCTTGTGGTAGATTGAATGAGATAAATGATAAGTAGAGTTTGTAGCCTCAACCCACACCTTCACTCGAAGACAACAACACACGAATTAGTGAAAGAAATAAGAATAACAAGACCAAGAGGTCCACATCAAACAAGAAATATATTGTTTGTCACTATTGAAATAAGAGAGGCCATACCATAGATAGTTGTTGGTATGCAGAGACATGCTATTTTTGTGGAAAGAAAGGTCATTGTGAGGCAACCTGTTGGAAGAGGAAAACCATGTTCTGCAAGCCTAATTGTTTTCAAAAGTTAAATGAAAAGAAGGATTCTCCTATTCAACAACATACACAGAGGCACGTGGAGAGGAGGAGTATGTCAATAAGTCCTTGGAGAAGAAACAAGAACATTTTCCACCACTGTAATTTGAGTGGTCACTAGGAAGAAAAGTGTTGGCGACTTCATCTAGAGATTCACCCTAGAAACCACACAGCTAGGAGAAGGGTGTGGAGATTGAATATTGAGGAAGATGAAGAGTTTCCTGCATCTCCAATCCAAGTGGCAGAATTTGTCCAAGGATAGATAGCAACACAGGAGAGAAACAAAACAAAGAGAATTTAAATTGGTTGATGCTAAGAGAAAACTAAATTTGATTTATGTTTTTGGAATTACATACGAAGAACCCCATCTTGGAGTTGTGTTGGAGAATGGTGCATGGAGGTCAATGAACTTATAAGAGTTCTTGAGAACTCCATTGTGCATGTACATGCATGGGTTGGCATCTCTTCCATTGCATGCTAGTTGAATAATGGCTTGCCAACAAATGGAGAAGCTCCTACAACCAACATATAGGGGTATGTAGATCGGTCATTAGAGTGGCATGGTCGTGAAGGGTTGTTTATTTGAAAAGAAGCAATTGATCCTAACAGAGGAATGCAACCACACTTATTTTTAGGAATTGTTGTGTGATGGCATATTTCTAGGGTCACACTACAAATAGACCAACATTCTACTTGGCTTCATTATTGCTGAGATGAACTATCTCCAATACATAGAGGGAGATGTGAATGAGTGTTTAGTCCAGAGTTCAGACCTAAATATCGTGGAGCTGAGAGTCAGTGAGAAGACTTCTGCAATGAAGGAACAAGTGATCCAAAACCATAGCTAGAGCCATAGCCAGGGACTAGAATCAGTAACCAGATCTAGTAGCCAGAGCCATGAGCCAGAGTTGGAGCACAAGTTAAAGTTGTTTCTAGGAGATAGAGTCAAATATTCATTCCATAGGAATAGATAGAAGTACACTTATCTAGATTGGTTTCCTTGAGATTTTGGGGACCAAAATCCTCTCAATAGGGAGGTGTGATCCAAAATGGATCTATACCTAAGAATGGGTGTAAGATTAAGTACTTGTAATATTAAATTGACAATTGATGAAGGTCAATAAACTTTGTAATGCAATATTAATTTGAAAGTCTAAGGCATGTGGGAATTATTTTTGGCACCATTTTTACCTTTCATTTTGTCAAAATCATCCTTTGAATGAGGTTGAGGCCTCATGGGATTTGTGATGGGCTTTGTGGGCTTGCGATGGGGTTTCACACCCACAAGAAAGTATATTTTTGTGTTGACTTTGTGAAGGGGCTTTTGACACACCCCTTGGACTTGTATAAATAAGAGAACAAGTCATTGTGACAAAATACAAGTGAAGGGATATGGATAAGAAAGAGGTCTGAAATTTTCTGTGGTTTTAGGAGACTTATACTAGCAATGAAGAGACGTTGTTAGGCCTCATTTTCAATGAGTTTTCTTTGTGTTTGGGAAGGTCTTCTTGAGGGCATAGGGGAAAAATGTCCTAGGATTATTTGAGGAAGTCGTTGACCCTTGAGACAGCTCGGTCCTAGAGAGAAAGGAAGTCATAAGAGTAGGGAAGGTCGTAGGCCTATACTTGGCAGCCAAAGGAGTCAAGGGGAGGCTTGTGTTATAAAAACAGGATCACGGAGCAATAAAATAAAACAAATGCAGAAATAAAACATAGAAGATACACAATACAATAACGCCACAAATATACATGGTTTACCCAGTGTGGGCTACGTCCACCAGAGAAATCGCTAGGTCCTTCCTTTATTATTATTCAACAAATGAAGGGATACAACCTACAACACACCTGTTGTAAATTCCTCTTCTTTATCTCACAGTCTCCTCACTCAGAATACAATATTCACTATCATACATAGCCACAATACATTTCCCTCATAAAAGAGGGTTTCCTTCTAGGGAAAAAAACCATAACATAACTTCTATCATCAGATCTTCGACCTTATAATGAATGGTCTAGATTTACTATGAAATCACAATATACATTTACAAGAAATTTTTTATTCGGGGCCCGCTTGCCCCCAGACCCCCCAGCTGGGGTGATATCCCCCCCAAACCCTGCAGGGGGATAACCCCCCCTGCACTCCCCCATGTGGAGGAGTGTACATTCTTCCCTGGTGTAAAGTCTTCATGGGGTATAACCACGACTGAAAACAAATACCTATGAATCATGAAGATAATCAGGCTCCACAACCAACAATATCCGACTTGGAGAGTGATCTCAACAACTCCACCATTGTTGTATCTGCTGGACTATGATCCTTCTTGGACCTGTAAAATTTCTCATCTTTATCTTCATTCTTGAAGACAAACTGAAACTAAGCAGGAAATCAATTTCTCGCTGGTTACTCCCTTTGTTAACATGTCTGCAGGATTATGGCTAGTGTGTATCTTTTCCAACTTCAAATGTCCATCTTCCAAGATAGATCATATGAAATGGTACCTGAACTGTATATGCTTAGTCTTCGAATGGAAGGATGAGTTCTTTTCAAGATGAATGACACTCTCACTGTCATAGTACAATCTGCTATTCTCCTTCTTCTTTCCCAATTCCTCCATAAACCTTTGTAACCAAATCATCTCTTTACTAGCCTCTATAGAAACAACATACTATGCCTCTATTGTTGAAAGTGAAACAACCTTTTGCAGTTTCGAAATCCAACTTACTGTTGTTCCACCTACAATAAAAACATACCCTGTGGTGCTTCTCCTACTATCTTTATCACTTGCCATATCTGAATCAACATATCCCTATAGAAAAGTGTTTGAACCTTCAAAACATAATGTATGAGTAGAAGTACCCCTCAAATACCTGAGAATCCACTTTACTTCCTCCCAATGTTATTTACTTAGATTGTTCATATACCCGCTTACAACTCCCATTGCATGTGAAATATATGGTCTTGTGCAAACCATCGCATACATCAAGTTGCCAACTACTTATGAATAAGGGACCCTAGACATGTATTATATCTCCTCCTATGTCTTGGGACACATTTCCTTATTTAATTTGAAATGGATGGCCAAAGGTGTACTAACCGGTTTTTCATTGTGCATTCTAAACCTCTCCAATACCTTCTCTATGTACTCACCTTGAGACAATGTCAATTTGTGACTTTTCCCGTCTTTTGTCATTCTCATACCAAGGATTTTCTTTGCAGCACCCAAATCCTTCATCGCAAATGAATTAGCTAATTTCTTCTTGAGAACATTTATATC
The DNA here is from genome assembly GCA_010110895.2 of Picea sitchensis. Classification (NCBI taxonomy): domain Eukaryota; kingdom Viridiplantae; phylum Streptophyta; class Pinopsida; order Pinales; family Pinaceae; genus Picea; species Picea sitchensis. The sequence continues at coordinate 57,460 of SNQJ01S0083904.1, forward strand.
CTGCATATTAGACCCTGCAACAAGCATGTCATCCACTTACAATAGCAAGATAATATAGCTTCCATTTTCTAGCCTTTTAAAATAAACACAGTGATCAAAATGACATCTACTATAACCTTTTTCTTTCATAAACCTGTCAAACTTCAAATACCACTGCCCTGGAGCTTTCTTTAGGCCATACAATCTCTTCTTCAACCTCCATACCAAAATATCCTTCCCTTTGACCTCATACCCTTGTGGTTGTTGCATACAAATCTCTTCCTCCAAATCCCCATGGAGAAAAGTTGTTTCTACATCTAATTGTTCAAGATGTAAATCTTCTACTGCCACAAGACTTAAAATAGTCCTAATTGAATTCATTTTAATAACAAGAGAAAATATTTCATCAAAATCTATACCTTTATTTTGTGAAAACCCCTTTACAACAAGTCTAGCCTTGTACCATTTTTTCCCTCCATCTTCTTCCTTCAACTTGTAAACCCATTTATTCTACAATGCTTTTTTCCTACAGGTAGATGAACCAAGTCCCAAGTCTGGTTATTTACCAAGGAATCCAGTTCCTCTTTCATTCCTTGCTCCCACTTCTTTTTGGTGTCTACCTGCATTGC
>SNQJ01S0083904.1:68004-82912 GCA_010110895.2 Picea sitchensis
TTAGAAATAATACAATCAAGGGTTTTTGGAGATTCTTTACCTTTGATAATCTTGATGGAGTGGTCTTCAATATCTTCCTTCTCCTTCTTACTTTGATATGTCTCCTCTAGCTTTAGCCATAGATCCTTGGCGGAAGTGCATTGCTCCATTCTTTCTTTGATAGGGATTGAGAGTCCACTAAGAATGGTCTTAAGAGCCAATGCATCATTCTTCTTTCCTTCCCTTTGAGCTGCAAACTTTGACTTGTTCTTCAACGGAACTGAGCCACCAATGGCTGCATTCCAAATAGTTGCTCCCATTGTATTCAAATACACTCTCATCTCTATTCTCAAAGTAGAATAGTTTTCCTCATCAAGGATTGGTATTTCATCATCCATTTGTGTGTCTATGGATCTCATTCAAGCTTGTTAAGGCTTGTAGTGAAGGCCCGCTCTGATACCAATTGTTGGACACACCGACTACACTGAGAGGGGGGGGTGAATAGTGTAGGGTTCTTTTTCCCAAAACTCCTTAGTTAACAATAACCATTAACTCATTACTCATTTATGTCATTTATAAATAGTTAAATTTCAACACATATTAACAACATATATCAACAATATATCATCAACAAGTCATCACCATAAGGAACACAAAGAACACAAGATGTATGTACAATTTTCTTTTTATTACAGACTAAAATCCCTGGGGTTTTTCAGCAACAACTGAATAGAGTACAACTCTACAAGAGAACTAACTCTATAATGCAAGAATTATATTACACCCTCATCACCAACTGAGATGAGACAACAATTCTCAACAGATATCAATCTGTACCATAAATAAGTGCATCAACCATGCACCAACCTGTGCCAAACAACCGATAATCAACCTATACCATAAACAAGTGCATCCAACCATGTACCAAGTATATACAAATCATGTGTAAACTACTCATCATAAATGACTCATCAATATGTACCAACATCATCAACTATACACCTCATGTATGTGCCAACTCATCAACTGCTTGTCTCAACCATGACTAGTTTTGGATTAGTTAACAACCCTAACTTGAAATAATCATAACTTTGTACCTGTAATAAATAAAGATATGAAATTGATACACAATGTTATTCAGTGTGTTTTTTAAAATTACTCCAGGTTTCACTACTTGGAACCTCTTAGAAAAGGAGTTATAGCAAAAATGGCATACCTTTTTTATTTGTGGCTTATTCTAGAGAGAGACCTTGTAGAGTGTGCCCCTCACAAAATTTTTGTTGAATCGATCTAAAACTGTTACACAACATACTAAATATTTTAATACAACCAAAAAAATTGGTCTCATTGAATTTGGATATTTTATGAATAAGTTATGACGTTTTTACCCAAAACGTCTATTTTAGACTAGTTTATGGACTAGCCACAAACCCTATTTTCCACAGAGTGTATCTCCAAAAATACAACGACCCACAAGATGAATTTTTTACCACAGATACTTGGATATGTTTCCTCAATGGAATATCAATATCACATTCTGAATCATTATAGAAATTTTTTTATTGTGAAAATGGTGAGATGGCCTGTAAATAACATACCTTAGAAAGAATCATGAAAAGAATTTATCCTCCCTTGAATTCCGGCCCTCTTTTCTTCACCTTACTTCTAAAATTTGGCTTATATATCCTTTGGTTACCTCAGTCACCTATAGATCTTCAATATTCTCAAGTGTTCCACACCAAAAATTCTCAAGAAGCTCTCACAAGAAGCTCTCCATCAATACTCCAAAATATATTCTCACAAGAAGCTCTCCATTGATCCACAAAAATGATGATCTACAAGAGACCATTTATATCTTATTTATACTTTCATCCTCTAGGTCACTTAACCCATTTTTAGTTCACTTAACCCATTTCTAGGTCACTTAACCTATTTTCCTTATTTTATGGTTAACCACTTTCCATATATAGAAATTTCTCCAATACTTTATCATTTAAATATTCCTTCTTGATTTTGTCACCTTACTTTATCATTTCTTGATTTTGTCACTTCTCTTTATTATTTAAATAATCCACCTTGGCTTTGTCACTTTAATTTATCATTTAAATAATATTAACCCATTTGTAGGTCACTTAACCTATTTTCCTTATTTTAGGGTTAACCACTTTCCATAAATAGAAAGTTCTCCAATACTTTATCATTTAAATATTCCTTCTTGATTTTGTCACCTTACTTTATCATTTCTTGATTTTGTCACTTCTATTTATTATTTAAACAATCCACCTCGACTTTGTCACTTTACTTTATCATTTAAATAATGATTTCTTCTTTTAAGTCACTTTGACTTCTTTGACCTTGGGGTCTTCAAGCCTTCATGTGCAGGTCCTTCATCTTCGTAAGTCCATAACTCTCAAACCATGAGGAGTTATGTGACATTCCACATACCACCAGAAATGGCATGACAAGCACTATCCATCTAGGATAGTTTCACCAACAATTTCCTTGATCTTCATATCATTATTCCACATACAAGCATGGGTCCGCCAACCATTCTTCTAGGATAACTCAATTTGCAAAGCGTCTTCCCATGAGGGCTTTCACCATAAGGGGACCACTTTGGAGTTCATCTATTTGTGCACCTTATCAATCATGATAAGACAATAATGAGAGCATGGGTCCTCCAACCATTCTTCTATGATAACTCAATCCATAAAGCATCTTCCTATGAGGGCTTTCACCATAAGGGGACCACTTTGGAGCTCATCCATTTGTGCATCTTATCAATCATGATAAGACAATAATGAGTCATCTATACATTTTTCCAACAATGCATCATATACCAATGAAACCACATTGATCCATCTTCATCTATGCATTCTCATCAAGGACAATACATATTACGTTACATCAATCATCAATCAATCAATCCTTTGGCATCAATCAATCATTTGACATCAATCAATCAAACCATTGGCATCAATGACAACATGATCCAACATCTAAGGCTAAGATAATAATGTCAAGCATCAAAGATTTTAAATGAAATGTTTTTTATAAGTGCTTTCTTTACCTTCAGTTTTATGAGAAATAATCTTTAAATGAAATTTATGATAAGACAATACAGAGGTTGTATCTCCTTATCTCAGTGATAATTTTAATTTTAGGTGATGTAGAAATGATTTACAAAACTGTTAAAATAAAGCCATGTATCAATTGCAGATAAGTATCACCTTGTTTGCAGTAGAATAAAAATAGAATATGTATCCTTGAAAGGAGAAAAAGGATGCAACAATTCACACAAGTCACAGGTCTTGTTTTTACTCACAGTAATAATAGAGGAAAAAATGTTACTGAATGAACTTCTAATATATTATGATCACAGTAGATGTTTTACTAAATTGTAATCATTCACTCTTCAATAACTACATAAATAAATTCGTAAGAGATGGAAACACAGAGGAATCACATAACTCAAATGGAACGAAACTTAGAATCTTTTTCTGCACTTGTATTAATATTAAAAAAAGTTTTATCTTTTACATTAAGCTTGAAGCATCCCTCAATAGATCTAAAATCTATCTATTTATACAAGATAGTCTCAACTAAAGGCAGTTGGACGTTCCACAATATCTACTCTAAATATAGAATACAATCCAAATTGAATAACATAATGAAGATATTGTTGAGTTTTGCTTTGATGTGTTGGTGCTTCATATGTTCCTTTATTTTCTCCTAGATGCACTCTCTTTCCTCTGTTCATTGAATTGGGTACACATGTCCATAAAGCCTACCAAAAATCTTGAAAGCTCAATCTTCTCATTCAATTCAAAGGAGAACATCTTTTGTACTAGTGGGAGATTCTCCTAGATCTTCTTTGCTTCCTGGGCTGTAATTTGATATTGTAAATTTGGATTCACCAAAAACTCATTAATCTTAAGAAAATCAATTTGATTCATCTGTTGAATGTCAGATTGAATATTTTCCTTCTTTTTCTTGGAGTTTTCCTTATTTCTTTCTATTTTAATCTGCCCCAGTTCCTATGAGATATCATTTTCTTCAAATTCAATCAGTTTTTAATTTACAGAAGATAATGTCTCCAGACAAGCCTCCTTTGCATCTCTGGCAAGTTTATTTATTTCTTCCAGATTTTTCTCCCAAACTTTCAAAAGGCCATTTCACCCTTCACTTGTTCATAATGTGAGAAAGGGGTGAGACCAAGGATATTGGATTTCTCCCTCCATATGATAAATTCCTGAAACTTGGACCTAGCCATACATGCATCTTTTTCTTTGTCATAAATACTTTTCAGAGAAATATTTATTTCCTGATAGCATTTCTGAATAATATCCTCCTTTCGATATAGATCTCGCTCAACAACTTCCATCTTCTCATTGATTTCAGATGCTTGTGCTTTGAAAGCAGTGATGTCTATTGTTGTGCTCTCTGTTAGGGACAATTTGGCTTCCAACTATTCTATCAAACTATCTCGCTAAGTGATCATTCCTTTGTTGGTATGTGAAATCTAGTAAATCAGATCAATTTTATCATGTAACTGCTTCATCTGATGTTGATAATTAGCCATGATTTGTTCTATGTCTTGATTCATCTTGCTTCTGACAATCTGTTCTGTGTTGTTTATTTCATTCTGCAATTTTTCCACCAGGAGGTATTTTTGTTGCATTTTTTTGGTCAGATTGTCCACTGACCATTGGTTGGCAGTGGAAAAATCCAATAGTGAATCTGCAACCTCCTTTGCAAACTCATGATAATCTTGGTCTTTCCCATCATACACTAGTTTTTTTCCTTTTAGTGACTACACCATATTTTTACTGAGATTCTCTCTTTACAATAGCTTTATGTTTCTTGTTGAAAAATAAACTTGAGGGAGGCATTTCTTCATGCAATATAGGAGTAAGGTCATTTACATGGATGAGTTTTGAACTAGGAGTTCCAAAACTGGTGACTAAATGGGTTAATGAAGGAATAAGGGAGATAATTTTTATGGAGCTTTCTGGGCCTATTGTGCTTGGGGTATTAGCAAAAGTAACTGGTGTTGAATAAGGAAAATCTTGTCCCTGATTAATGAAGGCTTCAAACTAGTTTAATATGTGTGGATCATTCAGACCTAACAATGATGTTTTTATCTCTTTAAATAACCCTTCTAAAATCTTCAAAACTTCTTGAGTTTTGTCTTTGGTGGAACAACTTGGATGAGATTCTGTGGATTTAGTGTCCTGTGAAGATGGGATGGGCCTTGAATCTCCTTGTAATATCTTAGGCAATTTGTTCCTTCTATTCTTTTGAAATATGAAGAAACCATCCTGTTGGTCAAGAGATACAGTCTAGAATCTATTTTGGACTTATTCATAGGCTCTAGCTCCCCTGAAAATATCATCACAAGGAGACTTTTCATGGATGTACATTTTCAAGTTGTATTGAGCCAAATGATTCTCTACAACTTTATGTGGATCGTGTCTCTTGAATTCTATGCCAACTAATTTTATGTCTTCCAGGGAAACAACCTCGACTTTGGTATCACAGAAGTCTAATAATGTAAACATACCAACCTGAATGGGGAAAGTTGGCCATACCTTTTTCTGAGCTGCTTTCAATTCCTTAGTGATACCTCCTACTATTTTTTGGTATGCCACTTCTTTGAAAACCAACCTGTCAGGTAAAAATTGTGGATGGGCATGAGGAGGAATGGAGCAACAGAGCACTCTAATGTAGGAGAAGTTCTCCTCAATGTACCAGTCTGTAAGTGTGCCTAGGTTTCCCATAATATTCTCTGAAATCCTAGGTGGCGGGTGGCCATAAATAGTTGTATGAATTGGTACCACTACATTGTGATAGATTTCATAAAATAAATATTTAGCATTTTATTCCCATAGTTTGGAGTGGTAGAAATGTATAGGTTCATCACTGGCCAGGGTCCAAGTCCATTTCATTAGGGGGAATGGGGTCATAAAACAAATGGTGTCCATGATATATGCAGACATGTAAAAAGGAGCAAGTTTCCCTTTTGATTTCAATGATTGATATTCAACAATTTCCTTAGACAGGTTATCAGATAGCGTTTTATCCCAATTGAAAGTATATCCCTCAATTACTTCATTCATTATGGCCACCCACTCAACTAAGAAATGTGTTGGGTTCTTTTTCCCGAATAAATGACAAAGCATCATGGCTATATATAAGATATGAGCATCTAAGGATGTCGTGGAATACATACCATGAGCGTCGGTCTTGAATTTGTGAGGATGTCCCCACCAAGACTTAATTATATCATGACCACTCCTATCGTATTGAATACATTATTTTCTTTCAAATTCCAGGAGAAATGATGCATTGTAAGTATATTTGGGTGTAGCAGGAAGTTTATACATTACTTGTAAGTTCTCCAGTTGAAAAGAGTCGACGAAGGTCTTATGATGGTTGATAATGCTTATGGTTTGAATGTCGACGTGCTCCAGATCCCAGATTATCATATCATTGTAGGGTAAAATCTTGGTCCGTGCAGTAATCTTGTGCAATTATGACTGTGCTACCAATCTGAGCTTGGCTGAGAAGGACTCGTCGTCTTCCTTGTTGGGTATGTGTTATATTCTTTGCATGTGTGTGTGTGGGCGCATCAGATTCGACAACTGTGTCTCATGGTCCCAATTTCCTCAGCTAGATTGGTGTCATGTGCACTAGGCGCTTTCCTAGGGGGGTCCCAAGGGGGGCCAGGTATGCCCCCCCTGGTTACGCATAGCACCCTGAATTATTTTTTTGGGGCGGTTTTTTCTATTTTTAGCGGTTTTCCAAATTAATCCCAGATTAAGGGATTAGGGTTTTGGTATATATGAAATACTTAAAACATTGTATATATTGTATGGTGAATGGTTAAATTAATACAATGAAGAGTTTAACGGTGAGACACCAAGGAAGGCTGGTTTTCTCCCGGTTAAGGGTTTTCGGTGTAAATCTTTGTGTACTATGTGTATGAGCCATTGATTTTTTTTTTTTTTCTTAAGAATGTATATGCATTGTTTTACTTCACAGGTTTAAAACTTAAATGTGGTATCAGAGCTCATTTTTGGCTTCAGAGGGATGCCTTTGTTGATGAGGGTTTGGATCGGTCTTGATAGATGAAGTTTATCTTGGGTCTGTGATAAACCTGAGTTTAGTGGGAGATTTTGCAGTGGTTATTCAAGTGTAGAAAGAGGAATGGCGAGCTCTTATAGAATTGATATAGAGAAGTTCAACAGTAAAAACTTTGAGCTATGGAAGCTCAAGATGGAGGACCTTCTTGTAGAAAAAGAACAATGGATCGTTGTGGATCCTGGTACACATCCTACTGGTATGCAACCTATTGGAACATAGATGTATGGTACACAACCTAATAGTACACAAACTACTAGTACATACCACCTACTGGTATGTCGAAGGAAGATTGGGAGAAGTTGGACATAAGAGAAAGGAGTACTATTCGACTCTGCCTGACAGATTTAGTGTTGTTGAATGTCTCGGGTGAATCTACAGCCAAGGAACTATGGGATAAGTTAGGGAATTTGTATCAATCAAAGTCCCTGGTAAACAAGTTGTTTCTTCGAAACAATTTGTATCATCTTAGGATGGAAGATGGAGATTATGTGACAGAAAATCTAAATGACTTTAATACTTTGGTAAGTCAACTTGCCTATGTTAATATTACGATTGCAGAAGAAGATAAGTGTATTACTTTGTTATGTTCTTTGCCAGACTCTTGGGATAATCTAGTTGTAGCAATTGGTAGTACCACTCAATCTACATTGAAGTATGAGGATGTAGTTGCATCCCTGTTATCTGAAGAGATGAGGAAGAAAATCATGGATGGTCATAGCATAAATGCTTTATTTGTAAGAGTTTGTACTCAAGACAGGAATCCTAGTAAGTCTTCGGGGGGGGGAGATCTAAATATACAAGTAGATCTAAGTCTCCAGGAAAATATTTGAGGAAAGGCTGGAAGTGTGGTAAAACATGGCATTATAATAAAGATTGCAAGTCTAAGAAGGCTGATAAAACAAAGGGATCTAATAGTACCTCTTCCATAGAGGCGAAAACCTCCACTAAAGAAGGAGGTGATGTTTCCCTGGCATCTATAGGTACACATGAAGACCATGATGTATGGTTGATTGACTCAGGTGCATTATACCATATGAATCCTCACAGGGAGTGGTTCTGTGAATATGAAAAATACGATGGTGGTGATGTATTCCTAGGATATGACTCGACAACCGAAATCATGGGACGTGGAAGGGTTAATTTGTTGCTAAAAGATGGAAGGATTATAACTCTCCCTGGGGTTCTGCACATTCCAAAACTAGCTAGGAGCCTAATATCTGTAAGCAAGTTGGATGATGCAGGAGTGGATATTGTATTGGGAAAGGGCACTTACAAGATGGTATGAGGGGAAATGGTTTTGATGAGGGGAGTTCAGTGTGGAACTCTGTAAAAGTTGTTGGTAAGAACTTATACTAATGGGTGTAATATTTCTATTGTCCCTAAGAAGAGAAATGAAGGAAACAAGACCAATATTGTCCCTGAAAAGAATACCATGTTATGGCATCAAAGACTGGGGCATATTGGAGAAAAGGGCCTCTGAACACTACACGGTAAAGGTATGGTTGAAGGTATGTCTAATTGGACTCTGGATTTTGATTTCTGTGAACATTTCATATATGGTAAAATAATCGTGTAAGATTCCCATTTGGTGCTACAAGAGCAAAGGGTATCTTAGAGTTGATACACAGTGATGTGTTTGGACCCGTTCTTGTTCCATCCCTAGGTAAATATATGTATTATGTTTCATTCATAGATGATTTCTCAAGGAACACATGGATTTATTTTCTTAGAAATAAATCTAAGGTATTTGATAAATTTAAAGAGTTTAAGGCTCTAGTAAAAAATCGAGCATAAAAAAATAAAGGTATTGAGGAAAGATAATGGTGGAGAATTCTGTGAAAATGAATTTGAAGAAATATGTAAGAACTGTGGTATAGAAAGGCATAAGAATACTCCATAAACACCTCAATAGAATGGAGTTTCAGAAAGGATGAACAGGACACTGAGAGAAAAAGCAAGGAGCATGCTTAATGGTGTCGAGTTAGGACAAGAATTCTAGGCAGAGGAAGTGGGTACAACATGTTACCTAGTCAATCGATCACCCTCATGAGCGTTGGATGATAAAACTCCACACGAGGTATGGACTGAAAATAAACCCTCTCTTGAACATCTTAGAGTGTTTGGTTGTGATTCTTATGTGCATGTTCCAAAGGAAAATAGGAGTAAGCTGGATAAACAGGCTGAAAAGTGTATATTTATTGGTTATAAAGATGGTGTGAAAGGTTACAAGCTTTGGAACCCAAAAACTAAGAATATTGTTTACAGTCGGGATGTTGTGTTTAGAGAGGTAAAAGATGTTTCCAAACAAGAATTCCTACCAAGGAACGAAGAACCTGATAAAATAGAGTTCGATTTGGATGATGAAAAATATGAATCATTTGAAGAAGATGAAGTAGAAGAAGAAGAAGCTCATACCCCAGTATTGAGAAGATCAGTGAGGGAAAGAAGGAAACCATAAAGGTATAGTCCACCTGATTTTCATTCTAATTTTGCTTTATTTATTATCGATTATGATCCCAGAACTGTCAGGGAAGCAGTGAATTCAGAGGATAGTAAACTATGGAAGAAGGCCATGGTTGAAGAAATGTATGCCTTGGATAATAATGAGGCATGTGATATAGTTGAGTTGCCATCTGGAAGAAAATATTTTGGTAGAAAATGGTCATTTAAGAAGAAGTTTAATGCCGAAGGAAAGGTAGAGAAATACAAAGCTTGGTTAGTAGCAAAAGGTTATTCCCAGGTAGAGGGAATTGACTTTGGTGAGATTTGTTCTCCTGGTGCCAAGTTAACATATATTATATTTGTTTTATCTATTGTTGTTTCTTTTGATCTTGAAGTGGAACAGATGGATGTGAAGACAACATTCCTACACAAGGATCTGCAAGAAGAAATCTACATGAAGCAGTGTTGTGCGGCTTATATGATTAGTATAATGCACTCATTAATTATCAATCCAAGATTCATAATCAAAAGAGTTACAAGACACTAGTAAGAGAGGTAATTCTAATGTCATGAGTATATAAATAATCTGGATTAAGAAGCAAACGGAAACACACTTTGGTTGTCTTTCACAGAGAGGCTATCTACTCCATTGGGGTACATGAAAATATGAGATGGACTTCTTTGAAAGATCAAATCTGTTATCTGACCCAGAAGGCTAACTATACAATCACACTTCTGAAAAGGAAATCACACATCAATCATCAAGGCATAGCATAGGTAGTTCAATAGCCAATATATTGAATATGTTGTGATTCACAATATTCTATTGTGAACTTCGATAGTTATTTTCCAAATATGTTTGACTACTGCTGCCAACATCCATGTCCATTAAGAAAAATAAAATTCATAAGAACAGAAATGGGGCATATGAAAAAACAGAGTAAATAAATATCTCTAAGCAATCATATAATCGAAATCCTAAACTGAACTATACTGTTGTTATCTGAAAGAATCAAATCTTAAGCTAGTCTAACAATTATACTATTGAAATCAAATGATAACACTAATCTATAAGGATGATGAACTTTGTTGGGCGGTGGTCCCTTATCGCTTCAACAAGTCAGCGACTGGAGTCTACAGTAAGTTGAGCTTCAATCCACACATCACTCTTACTCAAAACCTCAAAACATGAAACTATACTAACAACTCAACTCACAATCATTCATAAATGATCAAGACATGGAAATAAATGATATCCTTCTATTAAACTTCAACTCAGGATATGTTCTACAATATGTGACATTGCTTCACATGATTTGTTATGCTATATCTCTACTACTTCCACCATCCTTACCATGACTATTTAAACAGTCTTAGTTGTGAAATACAAGGAGGTGAAATCTTTAGCAGATCAACAATTGTCAAATTTATACATTCGGTTACATATTTTAATCTTCATCCTCATGACACGAAGTGTATGAGGATGAAGCAATAAACAAACTAGCTTAACATAGTCTTGCTAGAACTTTGATGATTTCATAAACACTCAACAATTATCTTAGGCACGATCTGGAGCCAAACTTAACATACGTTATTTACTGTATTGGTACCGGATCATGACAGGTGTGATTCGGTAGATAGTACCGGATCTGAACAATATGCAATTGGTTGGTACCGGACTAGAAAAGACAGTTGTCGTTGGTACTGGATCGCGATAGTGAATGGTCTGTGGGTACCAGATCTGAATGGAAGGTGCGCTTGGTACTTGATTCAGACAGTGGAAAATATGGTGCATAAGTATCGGATGGATGAGCTGACATAGAAGTGTTGGACTCATCCAAAGGTCAAAGGCTACATGTGGAAATTTTAAACATTAGTACATGAAATATTTAGTCTCCTAGCTTAATAAACCACAAAATGCATGAATTCAATTATACTTTACCTTATGACCTTATCAGTGACTGGAGGTAGGGTTATTTATCATTGATGCAAGCTTAAGTAGGCCAAAAAGGTATAAATGAGGGGTACAATATGGTAATGGGGATGTCAATTTAGAGGTTCAACATTCCTCCATGCAAAAATCATTGCATGTCCTCATGCAACTGAAACATACTCAAAAATTTCAAAACTTGAGACTCCATTCTCTTTACTCCTGTGGATCAATGATGTTGATAGTTGAGGCTTCTTCTTTCAGCTCTGGTTTTATGAACCTAATGTATTGCAAGAGTCTTAGTACCTTCTTAAGATTATTATAAGTCTCTTCATGGTCATCCTGGATTTGTTGGCTAGTTGCCTTCAGTTGCTCATTTTCCTTCTTGATATACCTATCCAGTAGTTAGTATTCCTTCACTTCTTGTTTGAGTTCCTGGTTTTGTTTTTGCATCTCCCCAATCTTCTTCTTCATTTGTTATTTTGTCAAGGTCTTCATTGACCCCATTGTCTATGGCTGGATTCATTCTCTTTCCTCCACTTCCTCCCTCATCCCACACAAAGTAATAGTAGCTTGTTCCTCAGTCAAGCTAGGGATGTCATCCTGGACTGATAAGTCTAGGGAAGGGGAGGTAAGATCTATTGGGTATTCATGTGTATGAGGACTGACGACTTCTTTTCCTTTCTTTGCCATGCTCCTTGTGGTTCTTTTACAAGGGGGTAATGGATCAGAGGTTCTCATAAGCTTCCTTTTCTTCTTTTCTATTTGTGGAATAGTTACAGGATATTGTTCTATAAACTGTTCATCTCTACTCTTCTCTTTCCTCAAGGATTTTGACGTATGACCCCTCTCCTCAAGATCTACTGCTGAGATCTTCTCCAATAATTAAGATTTACCTTTTCATTCTTGACTTTTAAGAGTCTTATTATCTGAAGAAGAGGGCCTTACTTGTTTACTAGCTTTATCCTTTACTGCTCTGGAGGATGATGGGGTTGCCTTGTCTTTCTTTCCCTTTCTCTCCTTAGGTTCCTTATCTTTATCTGGAGAAAGTTGGGCTTCCTCTACAAGTTCATTTTTTGTGGAAAGGTGTTGAGTGATGAGGGTTTTCCAACTAAACCCTTTCTTCTTGATCTCCTGTATAACTATCATTTTGATAAGACCCTGATGATAAATGATAGTCTTCTCAGTTTTGGATAGGGATTTGACACCTCTTACCATCTTGTTCAGGCTCATCCATAAAAAATATGGGAAGTCAATTTTAGGACCTCCTTCAAAGTGTAACAAAAGACTAAGATGATATAAGAAGATTACAACATACCTTCCCTCACAAGTGAGGAATCGTTGAAGACTAGCAAGCACTGGATGATATTCTTCGTTGATATAGTTTATAGAAATCCCCTTTTTCCAATCAGGGTGTTGATGGTCTTCCTTCAAAAATATTTGGCATATTTCCTTATTGATTCCTACTCCTTTGAAATATTTGGCTCCTCTACTAGGTAATCCCGTGGCTTCCCTTAAGGTTGATTCATTGATTGTTAGCTACAGATTGCCTATGTGCACAATCTCTCCATCGTAACTTTGAATAAATGCATGAGATACCTTCTCATGACAACCTGTGAATTTCTCTAAAAATGGCATCCATACCTCTCTAGCATACTTATCTCTACATAGCTAGAACTCCTTGGTCTCCCTATAAATTTGGAAGACCGGTTCATGTCTACTTACAACCATCTTTATAAACAGTGAGTACAAAACGAGTTGTAACACAATGGTTTAGTCAGTTGTGAGCATAAGAGTTTGGTATCGGATATCGCGGAGAGGAGAAGGCTCTAAAAATGGAGAAATATTGATAACAACAGAAAAAATGGTGATGGCGTCGATAATTCGAATGGTGAGTTTAAGTAAAGATTTTGCAAAGGAAAATTAAGACAAGATGAAGCTAATTTGGATGGCTTCGCCACCCAAATAAGCCATTTCATTTATGCCCATTAGTGCAATGATGGGGACAAGACGTTTGGTATCAAAACATCATTGTTGTTCGGGATAGGCGATTAGACCCCTAAGTGGCGAATTTGGTGTTGAATCATGCAACATGACGCGAGATAGATTCATGATGGTTTAAGGATGAAGCACGTTCTTGATTTAGGGTCGTGGCTCATCATTACTGGGCATGCTCATTTCAGTTCATTCCCACATTCACACATTTGATGTGATTTTTTTCTCCATCATATTTTCAAGCGCTTATGTGGTGAGGGAATTGATTAAGGTTAAGCATATGGGTATGAGGGAAGTGAAAGTTAGGTGCATGGTTTTAACACTAAGGTCATAAGATCTAGTATACATTTTCATACCTATTTTAGTTTTATTAGAAAAGGAAAATAAATAATAACATGTTACCTTTGCTTTTACCATTTCATAACCAATACCCATAGCATATGTGACTGCCTTTGTATTTGAAGCTTGCAGATTGTTAGAGTTGATCATTTTAGGCTGGAGTTTCCTGGAAGCTTAGTACTGGAATTTCCTGTACTTTATGAAACTTCTTTATTCTGTGCTTGTCTTGAGTTTCTTCTTTTGTGTCTAGTTCTGCAGGGTTGTACGGTGAACATGCTGGTCTCTGAAGATGAGATGTGAGTCTAAAAAAGAGTCCCGAAAGGGGCTCTTTGACCTTCCCCCATGCCAAGCATGTTGCATATCCTTATGAAAAAAGACCTGACACATTGTATCACAATGGAAGAAAATTGATAAGAGATGAGAAACCAAATCAAATTCCAAAAGTACATTTATCACCTAGCATATGATCCCATGCCTTTAAAAATTGAAATTGCCTTTCTTCTGATGACTTATTGACAAGGGAAACATTCAACAATGAAAATGGGGAGGTTTTATATTTTTCCAAAAGAAGAGATCCAACCTAACTTGCTTCAGAGATTTACTATCATTAGATGTTATGAATAAATTTCACAGTATAAGTAGATTAAACTCCCTAGTCAGTGATCCACTCTTAAGAAGTTTCCTTCTTAGGTAATGTAGGCTTTGGATGTCAGACCGGTAAAGTTGACTTAGGGTAGTTCTCAAATGGAAATTTGCTTGTAGTGTTCATTTTATTTGTTAATCTGGAGTTTGTATCTTATAAATTTCAATAGTGACCTTTGATTGTAGTATTCATTTTTAGATGACAAAAGTGATTTTTTCAATCAGAAAAGTATAAATGAGACATTTATCAACCAAAACCCACTGCCAACAAGCCTGTTTAGTACTCTGGTGGGGTAGTTATGATAATTAGTGAGACATATACCTTCCCTGGACAGAATGCCCCATTGCCAACAGGCCTGTTCAGTACCCTGATGGGTTTGCCTAGTCATACCACAGACTGGTACCCGCTGCCAACAGACCTATTCAGTATCCTGG
>SNQJ01S0083905.1:24764-42784 GCA_010110895.2 Picea sitchensis
CGTCTATGGTCTTATAGCTGTTCACCATCAATTCCGCTTGCAATTTGATCAACATTCCACGCTGGAATATGATCCACAGAGGCGCAGATTGGATTACTCCATAACGCAGGGTGCCGAATTTGGGATTCACAGGGTCGTCCCCTCCGTCGGTCACTGTGTATATTCGCCCGTACTTCCCTCCAACTGCACCGCTTCCGAAACCGATTGCACAGTCGGCCAATGCTTGCCGGTGGTATGCCCAGTTGGCATCGTTTCTCCAGCAAGCGTCGATCTCATTCAAAACTCTGTAACTGTAATATGGCCCCAAAGATCTCCTCGTTGCATCGGAAGAGTTCAATGGAAGCCTGAAAAAAAAGAAGAAATCTCATATAATTCAGTTATATAGATCAATCTAGAATCATGTTATTATCAGTATAGACTTTATTAAGCATATCTTTCGACTTGCAAACCCTTTCTTCTTTTTAAAGCAAAAGGTTAGAGATCACATATACAATTTTCATTTACTTATATAATAATAATCAATTGTATATACAATTTTCATTTACTTATATAATAACACATCGACCTGAATCTAATATTGAGTTGTAGGCCTCTTCAAACAATGAAGAAATAACAATTTTCCGTATACCTAATAGAATCACATATACAATTTTCATTTACTTACATAATAACACATCAACCTAAACCTAATATCTAGCCTCTCCAAACAATGTAGAAATAACATTTTCAGTATACCTAATGGAATTACATATACAATTTTCATTTACTTACATAATAACACATCAACCTGAACCTAATACTGAGCTGTAGAATGGGCCTCTCCAAACAATGAAGAAATAACATTTTTAGTATACCTAATGGAATCACATATACAATTTTCATTTACTTACATAATAACACATCAACCTGAACCTAATACTGAACTGTAGAATGGGCCTCTCCAAACAATGAAGAAATAACATTTTCAGTATACCTAATGGAATCACATATACAATTTTCATTTACTTACATAATAACACATCAACCTGAACCTAATACTGAGCTGTAGAATGGGCCTCTCCAAACAATGAAGAAATAACATTTTCAGTATACCTAATGGAATCACATATACAATTTTCATTTACTTAGATAATAACACATCAACCTGAACCTAATACTGAGCTATAGAATGAGCCTCTCCAAACAATGAAGAAATAACATTTTTCACTATACCTAATGGAATCACATATACAATTTTCATTTACTTGTATAATAACACATCAACCTGAACCTAATATTGAGCTGTAGAATGCCTCTCCAAACAATGAAGAAATAACATTTTTCAGTATACCTAATGGAATCACATATACAATTTTCATTTACTTACATAATAACACATCAACCTAAACCTAGTACTGAACTGTAAATTTCAATATACCTAATAAAAATACATATACAATTTTCTTTTACTTGCATAATAACACATCAACCTGAACTTAATACTGAACTGTAAAATGAACCTCTCCAAACAATGAAGAAATAGCATTTTTTCATTATACCTAATAGAATCACCTAATAGAATCGTGTTATTGTGAAGAGATAGCTTTGCATCATATAAATATTAATATATACAATATAAAATATAATAGTGTAAATCCATTGGAGATCTTTTAAACATCCAGAAATTTGTATCTGAATTATTTTTTAATTCCTCTTCCATCAAGCTTCATAAAATTCACCAGTACACCTACCCAGATGAAAGTTCGGTTCCTTCGGGGATCTCCAATGGCGGAAAGACATCAAGCATATCAGTAATGTTTGCAGCCAATGCAGAATATCTGTATTTTTCTATCCATACTAAGTACAATAACGCCACGCTAAGTATCCTGAAAAACATTGTTACTTTGCTGTGTTTCTCCATACTGTGATGCCTGAGCTCCGCTAGATCAAATAGCTGTTAAACAGAAACCTTCAAACCGTTGGGATAAACACAGGTGAGAAGGGCATAGAAGAAGCTCCATTTGCTTAGCAGAGGAGGAAATATTGTTGTGGAAGTTGAAGTTAATATATTGGATTTATTGGAGGGATGGATGCGACTCAATCTCTTGGTGAGTTGGTGCTGTGCACGATCAATCCGTACGCAACTTCGTGCAGGCTAACGTGCTGAGCATCATATGTTTTGAAAATCCAGAGCGTTAACGAAGTCGCCATAGAGTCTGCACCAAGAGCCATGTGTATAATTTATGTTTTTATTAAAGGTTGTCTGATTTTTCAACGTGGCTGACATCACCCTCCAAACTTATTATTAGTATTACAATGTAAGTTTATGTACTCGCTCGCACCAACTAAGCCTCTAAGCCTTTTATATTATCCAAATATAATTCATGGATTTGTAATGTGTTTTACTTAAAAAGATCTAGTCTGAATTCAGCCAAATTTTCAGGGTAGTTTGAGTTTCCCATGGATCAAAGTTCTATGCATTTCATAATCTTATTCTAGGGGTTTGTTTCATTTTAAACCAATTCAGATGTTCAGAAAATCTACTAAAGTTTTGGATAGGCCTAAAATTTAGTCCGCAAAGAAAGAAGATTGCTCCACTCCCCTCATATATTTGTAAAGTTATGGTAAATGGGCTTCATATATTTTTGTAAAGTTGTGAAGTTCATATATTTTCATATATTTTTGTAAAGTTGTGAAGTTCATATATTTTTGTAAAGTTGTAAAGTTTTGAGGGTATAAGTTTTGGATTTATTTATTGGGTGGGTTTAATGGTTTAGAACATATGTTTTTTCTTCCCATAGTATCTATATTTTTATAGATTTTATTAACAAAAAACAAACAAAAAAAAAAAACCATACACCATTTTGATGTGGCTTAGCCATAACCTTAAAATTAAATTATTATAAAAAAAAATCAAATTTTAAAATGAAATGATTTAAATTAACTTTATATTACATCATATTCAAATCATATTAAGCATGTGAATGAAAAATGTAACCGTTCAACCATTTGTGAATGCCTAAGAGCATGTCCAACCTCCACTCTCAATTGAGAATTCATACTGTGGGTGTTTCAATACTCATCTTTAAAAAAAGGAACAATGGGGGTGAAACCCTGGGAGCATATCCACCTTGAGGTGAAAACATAGTGTGGGAAGACTTGATTTTTTTCGGGTGGTGTTAGATATGTATGAAGAGAAAGACTCGCATAAAGTTACAAGACATGATACTAGTCGTAAATCATAAAAATTTACAAGACATATGTTACACAAAAGGCAATGAATTGCTTCTTTATATTTAGAACCCAATCAATTTGTATGGTATCGATGGTTTGTTCTCACAAATCACTCATAACTTGAACAATTTTCACGAAAGAAATGGGATAGCACACTCATGAGGGATAAGAGCAATAATTCCTCTTTAGCCAATTGATAAATCTCAAGCAAAGGGTTCAGTTACCGAGCACATTGAGAACTTCCAAAGATTGAATATAAAGGTAAACTATATTCCAGGATGTGAGCACTTGATTGATGTATCTATAGGAACTTTAAAGGATAACATTCAACATGAGGTTCGCCTTTGGGAACCCAACCATTGGAGAATGCATTTAAGGCTGTGCAGCTGTTGAAAGTGTGGGTTATGGGCTGCCATAGAAGGACCAATCCCACATCTATAGAGAGAACAATGCTCCTTCTAAAACACCCAACCTGCTGGCATTTAAACCTCAACAATTAGAGGAAAAGAAAAGCAAAAAGGTTTATGCTTTAATTGTGATAGAAAGTGCAGTAAGGGACATAAGTGTGTGGTGAGAATAAATTATTCTATTATTAGATTGTGAAGAGGAAGAAGAAGAAGAAGAAGAACAAGAACCATCTCAAGATGAAAAACGTAGAAGAAATTTCATCCGTGTGAAGAGTTGGACTCCAATGATATCGTAATGCATTGGCTGGAATTAGCACCTCAAACCTCAAGATCGAAGGATACATCAAAAAGAAAAATGGCTAGTCCCAATTGATTCTGGCAGTGCTCATAATTTCATTCACACTATACCAGCCAAAGCTCTCAATTGTTTGTATATCCAGCACCAGAGTTTCGGCAATGATTGTAGATGAGGAACTATCAATTGCTCAGGGAAAATGCAATAAGATCAATCTTACCATGGGGAATATGTAATGAATAGTCTAATGATTTCTATACCCATGGTGGTGCAGAGGTTAATTAGGGAATCCAATGGTTACAATCATTAGAACACTGGCTTTGAATTTTCAAGAACTTTTCATGAAATTCTTTCATTGGAATGAAAATAAATTGAGTTAGAGGTATCACAGGGGAAACCCGGTAAGGTGATAAGCCCTAATGGTACGAAAAAATTATTGAAAAAGGGGCATCTAGTGAACATAGTTGTGCAATAACTATGTTCACTAGATGTTCAAACATCTAAGCCATCTATTCCTTAAGATTTTAAAGGATCATTGATAAGCATCTAAAAGTATTTTGAAGATATTCCCAAAGGTCTTCCACCCACCTGAAATCATGATCATGAAATTCACCTAATTCCTAGGGAGTGTTCCTCCCAACATCAGGGCCATACAGATACCCTTTACGCCCATAAGAGTGAAATTGAGCGCATGGTTGGAAGAAATGCCAGGAGGATGGAATTATTAGACCCTAGCCAAAGTTCTTACTTCTATAACCCAGTAATGGTATCAAGAAAGATGTCTATGGCTTATGTGTCCGTATTTCATAGAGAGCTCAACAAGATCACTACTAAAGATAAGTTTCCTCCGCCATTGGATTAATTGTTGGGATGATCCACATGGAGTACCTATTTCACAAATTAGATCTTCGCTCAAGGTATCATCAGATCATACGAAGGAAGAAGATATCCCAAAACAACATTCCCAACTCAAGAAGGCCATTATGAATTTTTTGGTCATGCCTTTTGCTTCCATACAAATGCACCTTCCATATCTGTTGGTTGATGAATTCCATTTTCAAGCCCCTTCCTTCGAAAATTTTTGTAAGTATTCGATGATATACTCAATCTATAACAAGTCTCATGAGGATCATGTGCAACATGTTGACAAGGTGTTACAACCACTAAAGGAGCAACAATAACCATATGCCAAACCATTCAAATGTTTCCTTTTGGAGTAAAAGTTGAGGTAGAGTATTTGTCATGTTGTATCCCGAAGGTGTCACAGACAATCTCTAACAAGATTTCATAACAAGGATGGATTGGTCGACTCCCAAAAACATTGAAGAATCTTTTAGAGGATTTTTGGGTTTCCAGGTCAATACAGTTTGTTTGGAATTATGGAAGAATAACAACATCTTTAATGTGACACTAACTAAGAAGGATGCATTTCTGGACCTGTGAGGCAACCAAATATCTGAACAACTTAAAGAGGCATGTGTACAGCTCCTGGCCTTGGCCACACCTGACTTCACAAAACCTTTATTGTGGAATCGTGACTGCCTCTGAAATGGAATTGGTGTCGTCCCAATGCAAGAAGGAGGCCCCTATTTTGAAAGTCGACCACCAAGGGAAAGGACTTACACAAACCCATTTGCGAGAAGGAAATGATGACAATAATTACGCATTGAAGAAATGGTCCTTACCTAATAGGTAAGTAACTTCGTCAAAATGCATCATGATAGTCTCAAATACTTTGGAATAAAGACTATCTTTATAAGAACAACAAAATGGGTAACCAAGATATTGGTTAAGGATTTGAAATCCTCTATAAAAAAGGGGAAGTAAACTCTGTGGCGTATGCAATCTCCTCAAGAAATGATGAAGATGTTGAGGCATTTCTCCATATCTCTCGATCATCCAAACCAATTGGATAATAGAAGCAAGGGATGAAATGGAAGAATGACAAAAAGTGTGGAATCCTTAATCAAAGGTTAAAAAGTAGGATGTTCAAAGGCACTGACATTTACATGGAAAAATGGGATTCTCACTATGGTACAAAGATCACTTATATTTATGTAAGAACCCAACTCAAACAACAAAAGGTACTATTGGAATTGCACACCCTCTCTAGTAGGAGTGGGGCACTCTCAAGTGTGATTTTGAAAACCAAACTATAGAGTCAAGAAGGATTCTTTTGAATGGTCTAAATCCATGTTCAAAGGTTTGTGGTAGAATGTTTGGTTTGCCAACAAAATAAGGTGGAAACAATTAAGACCCTAGGTATTTTACAACCATTATCCATCCCAAGTCTGTTGGGAAGAGGTTTCCAAGGATTTCATCAAAGGGTTACCAAAGTCCGAAGGAAAGAGCCAACATGTGATTGTTGATAGACTGACAAAATACTATCTCTTTTTGCACCCCTCTCATCCCTTCAAATCTAGTACAATTAAGTCACCGTGATTCATGGAGATAGTTCAAAGCTACATGGAAGCCCAAAAGATTATTGTAAGTGACAGATCCCATCTTCACCGGACATTTTGGAAAGAATTATTTCTTTGTTTGGGTACTCCAATTGGCTCATAGATCATCCCATCATCCTCAATATGATAAGTCAGATAATGAACAAATGCCAACCTTTGTTTCTTTTGTCTCCATAAACAAACACAATGGTTCAAATACAATTCCTTAATGGTGGTATAACACCTCTCACACTCTAACAAAAAATGACACCATTTATGCATGCTTATGGGATACCCACCCCTCCTTCCAACACTTCTCTAAAAATAAAAATCTAAGGTCTAAGCAAAGTTGGAAGATCACATCAAGAATCACCAACAAGTTCTCCAAATCTTAAAGGGACAACCTCGACCATGGCACAAAATCAGTATGGAAACAACAAGCATATCAACATCATAGTGAAAGAAGTTTTTTTTTTTTTTTTGAAGTAGAGGATTGGGTAGTTTTAAGACTACAACCATACAAACAGATGTCCCTAAGCAAGCCAAGAAGGATAATAAAATTATCACCAAAGTACTATGGGTCTCCTTATAAGGTGTTGAAAAGATTATAATTATGGCATACAAATTGAGCCAGTTCCCATCTTCCTGAGTACACCCAATTTTCCATGTTTCGTGGCTTAAAGTAGCTAGTTATAGGGCTACAAGATCCCACCAAACTATATTTCCTAACTCAACAGGAAGGAAAAATCATATTGAGCTCATTAACACCGACACAAGAATTTGCTACCGAGAATAGATCCATTCGTGAGTATCTCATTAAATGGAGGGAAATTATCTACCAGATTCCAATTTGGAAGATGTGAGTCTTTATACATAAGCATCCAGAGCTACTCAAGCATTACCAACAACACTGTCCTGTTGGGAGGGGCATGTTAAGCCCCACATAGCTCACCTAATTGGGGCATATTACATTAGTAATTATTTTATTTATGTTGGTTTCTAGGCCATTAGTTGTAATGTTCCACTCCTATATACCATGAGACATTTTCATTTTGAATCATCTTGTAAATTTAACATTTAAGGGTAAAGGGAGGTTTCACCCTCGAAGAGATTTATTATATGAAATTATCTCTTTCAAGGTTGAGTACTTTTTCCTGAGGTTTTCTATGCTATATTGATATTTGTCTCTAACAGAGTGCCCATGGATATACATGGTTGATGTTGACCAGCATGTTGATAGGGCATTTATGGATGAACTATTATTAGATGTTGACAACTTTTTGAGTGGATTACATTGAAAGTTTCTTTGTGTTGGTCCCATGGCATACCAATGCTAAGAAGAGCTGTTAGCCAAATTTAGTTGTTGGAGGGATTTGTTTTTTTGTGGGTTTGATTGGTTTGTTTGATGGTCAATTGATGAATGAGATTTCAAGGACAGGGATCTAGTTAGATTGTTCAACAACATCAACTACAAGGTTCTCCTTAGCTAGTGGCATGCATTCTAGTAAACATATAAATATGTAGAGATAAAAAACAAAGGAAATATTAACAAGCATACATTTTGTCACTTGCTATATGAACTTTTAGACTTAAAATAATATTTCAAATCCAAAAGATGTACCTAGACACAAATCCTCCAAACATAAAGAGGACAATAAACTGCTTCATTGAAACAATAGGTGAAATGGGTTGCATGAAAATAAATAGTTCATTAAGACAATAGTTGAAAGGAATGAAAACAACACTTTGCATACATTTCCCTCTAATTCTTTCAGATATATAAGACAAACAAGATTTGAGAAAAAATAGTCTGTCCCCAAAAATTATATCCACAAGGTGGAAAAATTAACAGCTTTATGCTTCAAGGCCCAGCCAAAATCCTGATGGTTGATACCCCCAAACAAACTCAACCCCTTTTACTTTCCAAGATCCATCTATTTATCCCCATCAAGAGAGGGTTCAAATACCTCTACTCATCCCTAAGTCGAATTGATGAGGTGGTTCATCGACTATTGTCTATGAGTTATTTCAGAAAAATAAATCTCGCAAATTCCTAAAAAAATAGGGTCCAAATATACATTTGTATCTCCAAAACCATGATAGCTATGTAAAAACTGAGATTTTTTGTAACAAGCCCATTCCATCCAAACGCATCTTTTGTTTTCAAAACATCATCTTCAAAATTTTCTTAAACTCAAATTGAAGATATGGACCTAAAACAAGAAATCTTCTCATATCTCCTAATAATTTTTTATTATTTGGAGTCTTAGGTAATAGGTTGAGTTTTTATTTTAAAGAAGATAATCGAATAAGTGGGTCCCTCATTTATTTTGATCATTTAAGTCTAGTCATATTGTTAATGACTAAGTGATCATGAAGAGTTTATATCCTAAGTCTAAGTGTGTCAAAATCAAATATAAGATCGAGTCTGGTATTTTCAAGTGTAACATGTGATCTTAAAAGAGAGTTATGGTCAAAATTAGTCATCACTTCCAAATCTCTTATTTTTTATCTTGAAAGGTCTCATTCAGTATGAGTTTTCATCGCTTGGCGCATGTTTTACATGTACTATGCTAACAATTCCCGAGTTATCAACGCATATCATCATTTCATCACTTAGCGCACTCCAAACTCCCAAGTTTGTCTCTGTCTCATTGTTTTCACTTTATAACTCGATGAAATGACTTCAAGGAGGAATCTAGACAAGTCTAACACCTAAACACGAGTTTAAATCTCCCTCCAATCACTCATCTAGTCATCAAATTTGCATTTTCCTAAGGAGAGTTTGCATTAGAAGAAAGCATTTCTATTTTTCTCTTTGTAAACTGACTCTTTGTTTTAATAAGTGCTATAGGAAATTTACTATTTGCAGATGGATCCCAAGGATGCAACGCCCATGAGAAGGTCTGGCTCCTTGTACATATTTGAGCCTACCGATACAATTTTCATTGAGAAAAATATGAATCATCTGGACTCATGTATATGTTTGGGATGTCTGAGATACTGCCAAAAGCTCGATGGCCATCACTTGGAGGCCAGTCGAGATTTTGTGAAGAACTACAAGGATGGAAAAACTTAGGTTGTCCCTATGGAGATAAATTTCACAAGGGATTTCATTAGCTAAAGTCATAGAGATACCCAAGGACCCGAGAGAGATTTGGCTTAAAAGAAAAAAAATTTGAAAAATAAGACCAGTGTCAAGACATGTTAAATCCAGAGCATCAGGGAGCTAATCTAGTGAAGGGTATACCCAAAAATTAGCTTTTGGAAGCCTATGAAAAGTTTCATTAATCCACACAAATATTTTACATGTGAAGGGAGGTATATTAGAGTTTTAAAATATCATTTCAAGTTTCTTCTTCACTTCACTGGTAAGAGGGAAATTGACCTACCATATTTCCTGTTTATGAGCTTACAAAGAATGATTATGCTTTCTCAAAGAAATCCTGACAAACTTTAGAAATCAATCTTCCATCATGCCTTAATAACCGGACATAGTCACCTGAAAGCAATTGAAGAAGGAATGTACCTGGCCCAATTCTCCTGCTTGTTTCCAATACTGCATCGGAGGCGCCCGCTTCTTCTAACTCTAAGACCTCTAGGAAGAAGACTACTATACCTCCTTCCGATTCCCCAACTGAAGTACCAAAGTCTTCCCAAGCCCCTATTTCTCAAAATACACCACCTCTTAGAACTTCTAAGAGGAATAAATGGAAAGGTAAGGCCAAAGAGGTAATCAATGAAGAATAAACTGAGCATCCTATCGAACTTCCTCCACTACAAATTACGATCATGTACAAAGTGTTCCAAATTTCAATATTGTCCACTAATTTTGAGGAGATCATCCTCAAGGAAGTTCGAGTTGATTGAATAACCTCAGGAGAAATTTTTTTTTGAGAAACAATCATAACTCCCTATTGAACCTTCACCTATGGAGGTTGATGATAAAATCCATATCATTGAAGTTAAAACAAGAGTACATGCCCCAATAAGGTTATTCAAGAATAAGCTTACTATTACTGAGCAATCTCATAAGGAAATTGAACTCATTAAGCCAAGAACCAAGCTACCCAAGTTGAAGGTATCCCCTCTGGAAAAAGAAGCACTTAAGTCCATTTTCCAGAGCTAGTTGAACACCTCCCAAACCTCTCCATCTATCTCCCAAAGTCATACAACCTAAGAGCAAAAAGGATAAGCATTTGTAGCCCATGGGGAAATCAAAACCCCAACTTGAAAAATCGAGTATTGAAGCAAAAGAATGCCACTTTGAATAACCACCTTACTATTCAAATGGGTGAGTTGGTCGAGGAATGTACTAGGCTAATAAAAAGTATCAAG
The DNA here is from genome assembly GCA_010110895.2 of Picea sitchensis. Lineage (NCBI taxonomy): Eukaryota > Viridiplantae > Streptophyta > Pinopsida > Pinales > Pinaceae > Picea > Picea sitchensis. The sequence continues at coordinate 35,459 of SNQJ01S0083905.1, forward strand.
AAGAAAGGAATACAAAGGAATCAATTAGTAAACATGTACAAACAGAACCTCAACTTGAGAGCATAAAATAGGAAGCTGATTGAAGACATATATTTGGCCAAGAACATGCTTAGTAAGAAGAACTTGGCAATCTTTTTGAAAGAGACCAGTTCTCCTAGTTCTTCCAAGAAAGATGATTAATATGCAAATGTTGTTTCAAAGTTTTGTGATCAAATTTTTCTGACCTATGATGAACGTGTTATACCTCAAATATCCATTGTTCATTTTTGTCTTCAAGGTTATCGAACATGGATTATTTATTTTTGCCTATATTAAGTTATAAATTTTGACTTTAAAGGGATATAAGGCAATTAAGTGAAAGGTTTTGATGATTGCAAGATTGGATCACTTGCAAAGAAGTGCTACACAACATAGTAGACCATCATTGAAATGCTCAGAAGCTCTGGATGCAGGCATCGAATGGATACCCTATTTTGTTTTGATGTGAGGGTTTGATAAAACTTCATATGAAGGTGCGGGTTATGGAAGTTTTCCATAATTATTTCATCAGTTTTATAGTGGCAAGTTATATGTGCAACATCATTACAAGCCCTCATACTTGTATTATAGTTTTGAAGTCTTATGAAGGTGCATGGAAACTACATTGAGGAAAGAAAGTATAAATACATGATTTTGAGATGAAGCCTGAGTAATCTCAATAATATCACTAAATTACAGTGGTATGTGTTTGATGAGGTAGAACTCACCTCTGAAAGACACTTCAAGCAAATTTTGGATTATTTTTGAAAAGTAGGTCACCCAATGGAGTTTGTAGCGTCAACAATCTATTTTCTGTAGAATGCATTGCAAACTTGTCCATCTTCAATGAGTAACAAGAAAAGTCACATTTAGAATCCTTTTTGGTCAAAGAATAGGTGACTTGAAGCCCATCTATTGCTGATGATTCTAGAATATCTATAATATCCTCCAACAAAGCCTCTGAAGTTGTCAAAGACTTAGTTTAGGATGTGGATTTGATTCCATGAAAATAAGATCTAGATCCTAGTATTTTGTAAATAGATTAGATCTAAGAAAATATGTAGCTATTTGATCCATCTTTAGAGGATCTTAGTTAAGGATTGTAAAGTCTATTTAGCCCAGAAAGTTTTGATTGTAAAGGCATTCGAAGTTGGAGATTTGAAGTCTCCTTTGTAAAAGACTTTTGAATGCATATTGGAATATAAGCTCTTTTCACTATATTTGTTCAGACCTCCATTTCTTTTATCTTCTTCGGTACCTGTGAATGAATGTACATTTCATATATTCAATGTTTATCTAGTGACTGATAAAAGTCTTTTTGTCATTACATTGGTAGACAAAGAATCACAAGTACTTTTCCTATTGTAACTAGCCTTTCATATGTAATCTTAGTGTATATGATCCTATTGGTATGATAACATTATCCATCCACTTTTAATTCTTAAGTTATCTGATTAGTACAATGAAGGCCCTATTTGTCTGAGTGTGTTTATATATGTCTTGAGTGAGTGATTTTATAGCCAAGTCATTCAAATTGATCCATTTTATACCTTTATTTGAACATTTGATTAAGTTACCAAGCTCACTTGATTTGCAACCTAGAGTGACTCTTGGAGTGATAACAAATTGGCTTCGTTGTCGGGGAGAGAAGAAAGAAGAAGGCTTCCCTAGGAGACAACATAGTCCTAAATTTTGATGATAGACAAAGGCTGGGCATCATATTGGTTGTAATATTCTATCTAGTGACTCCATGAAGGAAAAATTCAGTGGCGACTCCACAATCTTCAAATGTCAAAGGAATTTGTTGCTCTTTTGGCTAGGAGGTTTGCACCTCTTAACTTTTCTGCAGTCCCTGGTTTCCCACATCCATTACCCCTTATGGATATTTGGGTTGACTGCCTTCCTCGGTTCAGAGAAAGGAGAGAGGATAATCCTTCAGATCACCTCATCAGATTTCATCAATGCATGGCTCAGTTAAATGTACATGATGAATATGTGCTCATGAAGATGTTTATGTATTCATTGGAAGGGGATGCTCGTGAATGGTACAGATCCTTGTCTACTTGTAGCATATATTCTTTAAAATAATTTCATTTAGCATTCCATCATCGTTGTGAAAGGTATTTTTCTCAGGAACTTCTTTTTGAGAATTGTTGTGAGGAGTTTCATTCAGATATTCAACATGTTGTTTCTTCTAGTAGTGAGGATGAAAGTGAATATATTAATGAAGATACAGATGAGGATGAAATTCTTTCTATTGTTAATTCCGAAGAAGAAGATCTTCAAGATATAATTGATAGTAATATTGATGATTGCATAGCCGAGGATGCTTTAGATATTTATTCTTATGAGCCCATTGATTCAAATCTAGATGAGAAGGATGATAATGATGAGGAAGAAGGAGTTGTTGTTTCAAATCTATTTCAAGATCATACTGATGATGATTATATGTAGAAATATTCATCTCTTCCATTAGGATTTTATCCTGATGTTCCCATATTTGACAAATACAGTGATGACGAGGAAGATTTTAATGTTTACGAAGGCTTGTTGACTAATGGAATCTCATCTAGTTCTAATTTTCAGCAAGGAGATGATCAACAATGTAATTATGCTATGGTTGATGATAGTTATGAGTCTATTGTTCAAAATTCCAATGAAAATCTCCTTAGTTTTGTTACATATTTTAAATATATCATTGTTGGGGAGAGTAATCAACAATTCTCTTATGAGATATTTTTTAATATTCATCCTTCATTTGGTAATTATGGATACAATGATGTAGAATATCAAGAACATATCTCTTCTTTTCTCTCAGAAATTGTCAGCTGTAATGGGCCAACACATCATAGTGATGGATCCAAGTCACAGAGATATAGCAAAGGGGAAGACATACATGAGAAATCAATGATTTTGAATATGTATGATGGTGATCCCGGTTTTGAATATCCTATGGAAGCCTTACTTGAGTCTTATCTCTCAGACTCTCTTAAGTTTTTAGATTTTATCATATCACTTGTATTTGACAGTGAGTGTGATCCCCTGAAAGAGTTTTTATGGTCACTGTTATGATTTTATTATTATATTCTAATCAATGGCATACAAATAAGTCTTTCAGTCATGAGTTTACTTGTATGGTTACATTGGAAATATGACTTCACTTGAGCCAGTAGTAATACAATTGATTAATATAGGAATGTACATGAATAAGCTCAGTAGTTGAGCATTTGTTTTCAATTGGTTTGCAGTATGAAGGTTTTCAGTTTTCAATGAATAAGCAGAGTTGTTCAGGGTATGGCATAAGTGAATAAAAAAATATTTAAGGTTTGCAGGGGATTGGCTGCACATGATCAATGACTCCATCACCCAATGGACTAGGCATTATAGAGTTCAATATTTATATTTTTGAAGAATGATTTGAGCTAAATAATAAGAGGAGGCTGCATGGTTTCAAATTGAGTGGAAATACGACTGGAACTACTATGTTCTTGGAAACTCACATGGAGGCTTCCACCCCCAATAGGAGCCATATGTTATCTCCCTAATAAAATTTTTATTATTTGGAGTCTTAGGTAATAGGTTGAGTTTTTCTTTTAAAGAAGATAATCAAATAAGTGGGTCCCTCATTTATTTTGATAATTTAAGTCTAGTCATATTGTTAATGACTAAGTGATCATGAAGAGTTTATATCCTAAATCTAAGTGTGTCAAAATAAAATATAAGATCAAGTCATGATATTTTAAAGTGTAACATGTGATCTTAATAGTCAGTTATGGTCATATTTAGTCAGCATTGCCAAATCTCTCATTTTTGAGCTTGAAAAGTCTCATTCAGTACGAGTTTGCATCACTTGGCGCATGCTTTACATGTACTGTGCTAACAATTCCCGAGTTATCAGTGCATATCATCATTTCATCACTTGACGTGCTCCAAACTCCCGAGTTTGGCTCTGTCTCATTGTTTTCACTTTATAACTCGGTGAAATGACTTCAAGGAGGAATTTAGACAATTCTAACACCTCAGCATGAGTTTAAATCTCCCTCCAATCACTCATCTAGTCATCAAATTTGCATTTTCCTAAGGAGAGTTTGCATTAGAAGAAAGCATTTCTATTTTTCTCTTTGTAAACTGACTCTTTGTTTTAATAAGTGCTATAGGAAATTGACTATTTGTAGATGGATCCCAAGGATGCAAGGCCCAGGAGGAGGTCTGGCTCCTTGTACATATTTGAGCCTACTAATACAAGTTTGATTGAGAAAAATCTGGATCATCTGGACTCATTTAAACATTTGGGATGTCTGAGATACTTCCAAAAACTTGATAGCCATCACTTGGAGGTCAATCGAGATTTTGTGAAGAACTACAAGGATGGAAAAACTCAGGTTGGCGCTATGGAGATAAATTTGAAAATGGATTTAATAGCTGTAGTCACAGAGACACCAAGGATGGGAGAGCTTTGGTTCAAAGCAAAGAAATTGGAAAAATAAGACTAGTGTAAAGAAATGTTAAAGCCAGAGCATCAAGGAGCTAATCTAGTGAAGGGTATACCCATAAATTGGATTTTGGAAGCCTATGAGAAGTTGCTATTAATCATACAGATATTTTTTACATGTGAAGGGAGGTATAGTAGAGTTTATAGTATCATTTAAAGATGCTTCTTCACTTCACTGGTAAGAGGGAAATCGACCTACCATATTTCCTTTTTATGATTTTACAAAGAATGATTATGCTTACTTAAAGAAAGCCTGACAAACTTCAGAAATCAATCTTCCATCATGCCTTAATAAAACTGATAGTCACTGGGAAATTGAAGAAGGAATGTAAATTTTGTCCTACCTTCCTGTTTGTTTCCAATTACCAGATTGATATGCCTGCTTCTTATTCTAAGTCTAAGACCTTTAGGAAGAAGACTACTATACCTCCTTCCGATTCCCCAGCTGAAGTACCAAAGTATTTCCAAGCCCCTATTTCTCAAAATCCATCACCTGTTAGAACTTCTAAGAGAAATAAAGGGAAAGGTAAGGCCAAAGAGGTCACCACTGAAGAATAAACTGAGCATCCTATCGAACTTCCTCCAGTACAAATTGATGATCATGTACAAAGTGTTCCAATCAATATTGGTCCACCAGTTTTGAGGAGATCATCCCGAAGGAAGCTCAAGTTGATTGAAGAACCTCAGGAGCAAATTGTTGTTGAGAAACAATCAGAACTCCCTATTGAACCTTCATATATGGAATTTGATGATAACATCCAGATCATTGAAGTTAAAACATGAGTACCTACCCCTAGAAGGTCATCCAGGAATAAGCTTACTATTGTTGAGCAGTCTCATCAAGAAATTGAACTCATTAAGCCAAGAACCAAGATACCCAAGTTGAAGTTATCCCCTCTAGAAAAAGAAGCACTTAAGGTCATTGTCCTGTTAAAGGAATCACCTCCTAAACCTCTACAACTATCTCCTAAAGTCATGTCATACAAGAGAAAAAGGGATAAGTTACTTGCATCCCAGGCATAAATCAAAACCCTAAAGGGGAAAAATCAAGTATTGAAGCAAAATAATGCCACTTTGAGTAGCCACCTTACTACTCAAATGGGTGAGCTAGACGAAGAGTGTACTAGGCTAAGAAAAAGAATCAAGAGGAAATGAATACACATGACTCAGTTAGTAAACATGTACAAACAAAACGTCATCTTGAGAGAAGACAATAGGAAGCTAACTGAAGACATATATTTGGCTAAGAACATTCTTAGTAAGAAGAACTTGGCAATCTTCTTGAAAGAGACCACTTCTCCTAGTTCTTCCAAGAAATATGATTAATATGCAGATGTTGTTTCAAAGTTTTGTGATCAAATTTTGCTGACTTACGATGAACATGTTATACCTAAGATATCCATTGTTCATTTTTGTCTTCAAGGTTATCGAACATGGATTATTTATTTTTGCCTATATTAAGTTGTAAATTTTGGCTTTAAAGAGATATAAGACAATTAAGTGAAAGGTTATGATGATTTCAAGTTTGGATCACTTGCAAAGAAGTGATACACAACATAGTAGACCATCAGTGAAATGCTCAAAATCTCAGCAATGTAGACATCGAATGGATATCGTGTTTTGTTTTGATGTGAGGGTTTGATAAAAGTTCATATGAAGGTGCGAGATATGGAAGTTTTCCAGACTTATTTCATCAGTTTTGCAGTGGAAAGATATATGTGCAACATCATTGCAAGCCCTCATACTTGTCTTATAGTTTTGAAGTCTTATGAAGGTGCATGGAAACTACATTGGGGAAAGAAAGTATAAATACATGATTATTGAGATGAAGCCTGAGTAATCTCAATAATATCAGTAAATTACAGTGGTATGTGTTTAGATGAGGCAGGTTCCTAGCCTTGAAAGACAATTTTCAAGCAATTTTTGGAGTATTTTGGTAAAGACAGTGACCTATAGGAGTTTGTAGTGCCAACAATCTGTTTTCTATACAACGCGATGAAAACTTGTTCATCTTCAATGAGTAACAAGCAAAGTCACATTTGGACTCCTTTTTGGTCAAAGAATAGGTGACTCGAAGCCCAACTATTGCTGATGATTCTAGAATATCTATAATATCCTCCAACAAAGCCTCTGAAGCTGTCGAAGACTTAGTTTAAGGATGAGGGTTAAATCTCATAGAAATAGGATCTAGATCCTAATATTTTGTAAACAGATTAGATCTAAGCAAATATGTAGCTATTCGATCCATATTTAGAGGATCTTAGTTAAGGATTGTAAATGCTATTTATCCCAGAAATTTTTGATTGTAAAGGTGTTCGAAGTTGGAGATTTGAAAACACTCCTTTGTAAAAGACTTTTGAATGCATATTGGAATATAATCTCTTTTCACTGTATTTGTTCAGACCTCCATTTCTTTTATCTTCTTCTGTACCTGTGAATGAATGTACATTTCATATATTCAATGTTTATTCAGTGATTTATAAAATTCTTTTTTTCATTTCACTAGTAGACAAAGAATCACGAGTACTTTTCCTATTGTAACTAGCCTTTCATATGTACTCTTAGTGTATATGATCTTGTTGGTATGATAACATTCTCCATCCACTTTCAGTTCTTAAGTTATCTAATCAGTACAGTGAAGGCCCTATTTATCTGAGTGTGTTTATATATGTCTTGAGTGAGTGAGTTTATAGCCAAGTCATTCAAATTGATATATTTTATACCTTTATTTGAACATTTGATTAAGTTACCAAGCTCACTTGATCTGCAACCTAGAGTGACTCTTGGAGTGATAACACTTTCAATGTTTAAATCTG
>SNQJ01S0083905.1:46865-59505 GCA_010110895.2 Picea sitchensis
GAAGGATGATAATGATGAGGAAGAAGGAGTTGTTGTTTCAAATCTGTTTCAAAATCATACTGATGATGATTATATGCAGAAATATTCATCTCTTCCATTAGGATTTTATCCTGATGTTCCCATATTTGACAAATACAGTGATGGCGAGGAAGATTTTAATGTTTACAAAGGCTTGTTGACTAATGGAATCTCATAGAGTTCTAATTTTCAGCAAGGAGATGATCAACAATGTAATTATGCTATGGTTGATGATAGTTATGAGTCTATTGTTCAAAATTCCAATGAAAATCTCCTTAGTTTTGTTACATATTTTAAATATATCATTTTTGGGGAGAGTAATCAACAATTCTCTTATGAGATATTTTTTAATATTCATCCTTCATTTGATAATTATGGATACAATGATGTAGAATATCAAGAACATATCTCATATTTTCTCTCAGAAATTGTCAGCTGTAATGGGCCAACACATCATAGTGATGGATCCAAGTCACAGAGATATAGCAAAGGGGAAGACATACATGAGCAATCAATGATTTTGAATATGTATGATGGTGATCCCGGTTTTGAAGATCCTATGGAAGCCTTACTTGAGTCTTATCTCTTAGACTCTCTTAAGTTTTCAGATTTTATCATATCACTTGTATTTGACAGTGAGTGTGATCTCCTGAAAGAGTTTTATGGTCACTGTTATGATTTTATTATTATATTCTAATCAATGGCATAAAAATAAGTCTTTCAGTCATGAGTTTACTTGTATGGTTACATTGGAAATATGACTTCACTTGAGCCAATAGTAATACAATTGATTAATATAGGAATGTACATGAATAAGATCAGTAGTTGAGCATTTGTTTTTAGTTGGTTTGCAGTATGAAGGTTTTCGATTTTCAATAAATAAGCAGAGTTGTTCAGGGTATGGCATAAGTGAATAAAAAAATATTTAAGGTTTGCAGGGGATTGGATGCACATGATCAATGACTCCATCACCCAATGGACTAGGCATTATAGAGTTCAATATTTTTATTTTTGAAGAATGATTTGAGCTAAATAATAAGAGGAGGTTGCATGGTTTCAAATTGAGTGGAAATACGACTGGAACTACTATGTTCTTGGAAACTCACATGGAGGCTTCCACCCCCAATAGGAGCCATATGTTATCTCCCTAATAAACTTTTTATTATTTCGAGTCTTAGGTAATAGGTTGAGTTTTTATTTTAAAGAAGATAATCGAATAAGTGGGCCCCTCATTTATTTTGATAATTTAAGTCTAGTCATATTGTTAATGACTAAGTGATCATGAAGAGTTTATATCCTAAATCTAAGTGTGTCAAAATCAAATATAAGATCGAGTCATGATATTTTAAAGTGTAACATGTGATCTTAATAGTCTGTTATGGTCATATTTAGTCATCATTGCCAAATCTCTCATTTTTGAGCTTGAAAGGTCTCATTCAGTATGAGTTTGCATCACTTGACGCATGTTTTACATGTACTGTGCTAACAATTCCCGAGTTATCAACGCATATCATCATTTCATCACTTGACGCGCTCCAAACTCCCGAGTTTGGCTCTGTCTCATTTTTTTCACTTTATAACTCGGTGAAATGACTTCAAGGAGGAATTTAGACAATTCTAACACATCAACATGAGTTTAAATCTCCCTCCAATCGCTCATCTAGTCATCAAATTTGCGTTTTCCTAAGGAGAGTTTGCATTAGAAGAAAGCATTTCTATTTTTCTCTTTGTAAATTGACTCTTTGTTTTAATAAGTGCTATAGGAAATTTACTATTTGCAGATGGATCCCAAGGATGCAACGCCTAGGAGGAGGTCTGGCTCCTTGTACATATTTGAGCCTACTAATACAAGTTTGATTGAGAAAAATCTGGATCATCTGGACTCATTTAAACATTTGGGATGTCTGAGATACTACCAAAAACTTGATGGCCATCACTTGGAGGTCAATCGAGATTTTGTGAAGAACTACAAGGATGGAAAAACTCAGGTTGGCGCTATGGAGATAAATTTGAAAATGGATTTAATAGCTGTAGTCACAGAGACACCAAGGATGGGAGAGCTTTGGTTCAAAGCAAAGAAATTGGAAAAAGAAGACTAGTGTCAAGAAATGTTAAAGCCAGAGCATCAAGGAGCTAATCTAGTGAAGGGTATACCCATAAATTGGATTTTGGAAGCCTATGAGAAGTTGCTATTAATCATACAAATATTTTTTACATGTGAAGGGAGGTATAGTAGAGTTTATAGTATCATTTAAAGATGCTTCTTCAATTCACTGGTAAGAGGGAAATCGACCTACCATATTTCCTTTTTATGAGTTTACAAAGAATGATTATGCTTGCTTAAAGAAAGCCTAACAAACTTCAGAAATCAATCTTCCATCATGCCTTAATAAAAATGATAGTCACCGGGCAATTGAAGAAGGAATGTAAATTTTGTCCTACCTTCCTGTTTGTTTCCAATTATCAGATTGATATGTCTGCTTCTTATTCTAAGTCTAAGACCTTTAGGAAGAAGACTACTATACCTCCTTCTGATTCCCCAACTGAAGTACCAAAGTCTTCCCAAGCCCCTATTTCTCAAAATCCATCACCTGTTAGAACTTCTAAGAGAAATAAAGGGAAAGGTAAGGCCAAAGAGGTCACCATTGAAGAAGAAACTGACAATCCTATCGAACTTCCTCCAGTACAAATTGATGATCATGTACAAAGTGTTCCAATCAATATTGGTCCACCAGTTTTGAGGAGATCATCCCGAAGGAAGATCGAGTTGATTGAAGAACCTCAGGAGCAAATTGTTGTTGAGAAACAATCATAACTCCCTATTGAACCTTCACATATGGAATTTGATGATAACATCCAGATCATTGAAGTTAAAACATGAGTACCTGCCCCTAGAAGGTCATCCAGGAATAAGCTTACTATTGTTGAGCAGTCTCATCAAGAAATTGAACTCATTAAGACAAGAACCAAGATACCCAAGTTGAAGTTATCCACTCTAGAAAAAGAATCACTTAAGGTCATTGTCCATTTAAAGCAATCACCTCCTAAACCTCTACAATTATCTCCTAAAGTCATGTCATCCAAGAGAAAAAGGGATAAGTTACTTGTATCCCAGGCATAAATCAAAACCCTAAAGGGGAAAAATCAAGTATTGAAGCAAAAGAATGCCACTTTGAGTAGCCACCTTACTACTCAAATGGGTGAGTTGGACGAAGAATGTACTAGGCTAAGAAAAAGAATCAAGAGGAAATGAATACAAATGACTCAGTTAGTAAACATGTACAAACAGAACCTCAACTTGAGAGAAGACAATAGGAAGCTAACTGAAGACATATATTTGGCTAAGAACATGCTTAGTAAGAAGAACTTGGCAATCTTCTTGAAAGAGACCACTTCTCCTAGTTGTTCCAAGAAATATGATTAATATGCAGATGTTGTTTCAAAGTTTTGTGATCAAATTTTGATGACTTACGATGAACATGTTATACCTAAGATATCCATTGTTCATTTTTGTCTTCAAGGTTATTGAACATGGATTATTTATTTTTGCCTATATTAAGTTGTAAATTTTGGCTTTAAAGAGATATAAGACAATTAAGTGAAAGGTTTTGATGATTTCAAGTTTGGATCACTTGCAAAGAAGCGATACACAACATAGTAGACCATCAGTGAAATGCTCAAAATCTTAGTAATGTAGACATCGAATGGATACCGTGTTTTGTTTTGATGTGAGGGTTTGATAAATGTTCATATGAAGGTGCGAGATATGGAAGTTTTCCAGACTTATTTCATCAGTTTTGCAGTGGCAATATATATGTGCAACATCATTGCAAGCCCTCATACTTGTCTTATAGTTTTGAAGTCTTATGAAGGTGCATGGAAACTACATTGAGGAAAGAAAGTATAAATACATGATTATTGAGATGAAGCCTGAGTAATCTCAATAATATCAGTAAATTAAAGTGGTATGTGTTTAGATGAGGCAGGCTCCCAACCTTCAAAGACAATTTTCAAGCAATTTTTGGAGTATTTTGGTAAAGACAGTGACCTACAGGAGTTTGTAGTGCCAACAATCTGTTTTCTATACAACGCGATGAAAACTTGTTCATCTTCAACGAGTAACAAGCAAAGTCACATTTGGACTCCTTTTTGGTCAAAGAATAGGTGACTCGAAGCCCAACTATTGCTGATGATTCTAGAAGATCTATAATATCCTCCAACAAAGCCTCTGAAGCTGTCGAAGACTTAGTTTAAGGATGAGGGTTAAATCTCATAGAAATAGGATCTAGATCCTAATATTTTGTAAACAGATTAGATCTTAGAAAATATGTAGCTATTCGATCCATATTTAGAGGATCTTAGTTAAGGATTGTAAATGCTATTTATCCCAGAAATTTTTTATTGTAAAGGTGTTCAAAGTTGGAGATTTGAAAACACTCCTTTGTAAAAGACTTTTGAATGCATATTGGAATATAAGATCTTTTCACTGTATTTGTTCAGACCTCCATTTCTTTTATCTTCTTCTGTACCTGTGAATGAATGTACATTTCATATATTCAATGTTCATTCAGTGATTGATAAAATTATTTTTTTCATTGCACTGGTAGACAAAGAATCACAAGTACTTTTCCTATTGTAACTAGCCTTTCATATGTACTCTTAGTGTATATGATCTTGTTGTTATGATAACATTCTCCATCCACTTTCAGTTCTTAAGTTATCTGATCAGTACAATGAAGGCCCTATTTGTCTAAGTGTGTTTATATATGTCTTGAATGAGTGAGTTTATAGCCAAGTCATTCAAATTGATATATTTTATACCTTTATTTGAACATTTGATTAAGTTACCAAGCTCACTTGATCTGCAACCTAGAGTGACTCTTGGAGTGATAACACTTTCAATGTTTAAATCTGGAAAAATGGGCTATAAATATTCATTCGAATATTACAAACCATGACACTTGTGTAAAAAATGAGAGAGGTTTTTGTGAATGGGTCCACTCCCAATAAAATATTCTTTTGGTTTTCAAAAATTGATCTCCATATTTTCAGAAACTGCACTTGAAGACGGTGACTAAAACATGGGAAAAAAAGGTACTGCCTGTGATATGGAATTAACTGATCCTCTGCAGCCTCTACATTTTCTATTTTCATGCCTGGAAGTGTTGAGGTTGATATTCTGAAAATGATATTGACCTTGATTTCAAATCCAGAATGATATCTCTGACTGACATCTCATCTGCCTGAAAATCTGGAAGTTTCTCTTTGTTTGCTAATGTTGAAAATTTTTGGAGACGAAGATTACATGTTAAAGAAACATTAGAAACTATACGATTTGATCTAAATCCCATTGCTATATTTAGGAATCTATTTAAACTGTGATTTTGATAATGTGGCATATCAAGGTCATAACTATTGCCACACTTTAGTCAAATCTGACACTTAACCTTCGTGATCTTCTTCCTCTATTACACAATTTTATGCCACTTGATACCATATTATTCTTCAACTATATTCCATGTTTCCACCTGCTACTAAATCTGGTCCTGGAATCCTGTAGCTGCTTGATTGAATGCGTAGAATTTGGGATGCTTTGCCACCTGTGAAATCATGAAATTTCTAAAAAAGTTTGTTTTGATTTGACACATATTTCTCCCAAACCATTGATAAATTTCACAAACCCTTCGTGGTTAAGGTAAATGGATTCATTTGGGAGATGGGTTTTAAATGGTTTTGACAAATTCTTTACAGTTTGATCAGAAATAGGTCTGAAATTCCCTTCCTGAAATATGATGGGAGTTGATATTTTGAATGTATCTTTAACTTATGAACTTCTATCCATCTTTTTTTTGGAATGTTGGATCTTTCTTTGTCTGATCTGGTTATTCTTTTTGTAGGAAAGGTATTTTCTTTGTCGTGCTGGGTGGATTTGGATGAACTCCAAGGTTATGTGGAAACCTTAGCTTCCTAGGGAACTTCACCTTCTTCTCTTCTCATTGTTGTTAAATTTCTTACTCCTCCTGTATCCCTAAAGACACCAGAAAATCCGTCCATGGAATGTATAATTCTATTAAAGAAAAGAGAACCAATATTTTAATGAAACCTTGATAAATATATCACTAATATATGGTATGGCCTCGAACAAATCAAGCCCCTTTAGCTCAGACCTACTTAACTTCTAGTGCTCTCTAGGTGACACCATTGTGCTCTAGTTGCTTCTGTTGAGAATAGTGGTCGAGGGTATGCATTGTTTCGGGTTTATAAACAGTTTGCATGCACAAAACCTGTAATGATAATTTCTCAAGGCACAAAAGTGCACGATTTTAGCACAAAACCTGCAATGATAGCTGCATAAGGAAAAAATGTGCATGATCTCAAGTGCATAGGTAGATGTAAATGCATGATGGGCACCAACACACTGCTATTTAATTTTTTTTTTTTTTTAAAACAATAAAACTCATTAAACACCGTTCGTTTTGTTGTTTGCAAGAATGGGGGCATTCTTGCAATTAGTATCTTTTGTATCAATTAGCCTAAGTTATCCTTTTTTCAACCCATCAATGATATAGCCATGGTGGTATGACTTATTTAATTCAAATCATAACTTGAATTAACCTTATAAATATCAAGGAACTAATGAAAACAAATAAAGAATGACAAAATCAAATGGAAATGACTCAACACATCATGAAGAAAGACTAAGTAGAAGTTAGGTTAACAAATGAGTGGAATGGTTTGAGGAATAAAAGAAAGAGGTGCAGGCCTAGGATCTAACATCGACTCCAACTGTGGGTAGCACTTCCCTGTGAGGTGCTAAGAACAACAAACTTGTGTGCATTATTTCTTTGTTTCTACCACCCTCAATCTATTATGAAAAACATCTGCATCATGCAAACCAAAAAATGCAAGATGAAACAAACAAATCTGCAAGCAAACTGCAATCTAAAAACCCCCATCTCTTGTACAATTCCAAATCCATTGGGTGATGGAGTCTTATTTCCGATATAATGTATAAACAAACTGAAAATGAAATGCTTGAATGCCGAGCTTATTCAACACACCCCTACTCCACTCAGCTGAAAACCAAGTAATCATGTGTAATCAGATTTCCAGTGAAGCCATACGAGGAAATGATTAACAAGATGAAACTGACCTCCATCTTTAAGTACGAATATGATATTAGAAACTGAAAAATATAGCATCAACTTACAATCTTGAAGCCCATACTTAAAATTTTGAAATTCTTCCTTCACATAATGAATGAAAGGAAATTCTTTAATCCAATTTGACTTCATATAAACTACTACACGATCTTCAAAAACATGAGAACCATACCTTGATGGATATGTAGCAATACATTCTTTAATTTGACTTCCATGGATGATTTTTTCTTGCTGGGATTCTTCTATTTTTGGCTGAAAGATGTCATATTCATGCTTGAAGAAATCTTGAATTTGCTGCTCCATATTTCCAGAAGAAAGGAGACATACTTGTTCATGACCTTCAACATCACTTTCCTCATAATCATCAAACAATGGTAGATCATTAAAGGCAAAGGCCTGCTCATGTTATTTTCGAATAATAATTTTTGTATGAGACGTGGTAACAAAAAATGGCTGAGAAGAAAATTGATCTTGCAGAGTAGGCACATCTTCATCATAACCATGATGATCAAAATTTTCAGAAGAGGAAAATACTACTTGTTTCTCATGTAATTCATCATCAAAGTCATAATACTCATCATAAATAGGTGCATCAAAAATTTGTGCATCTGGTAAAAAATGATTTAAAATAGTCTCTTTGTTTTCCTTCAAAGGTTCATCATTTATTTCACTGTAACCTAAAGTAGCAAACTTTTCAAGAGTATGCTGATGCATGAATAATTCCTTATCTCAACCATAATCAATCATATATTTTGTAGAAGATACCTCTTGAGCCAATTTTGAAACAACTGTTTCCTCATAATCTATTCAACAACCTTCATCACTATGATATGCTAGTTTTGCAAGTCCAAGAAATGGCTGCTGAAAATTCCCAGAAAGAGTTGCTTGTGTTTGACCATCAACACTGCTTTCTTCATAGTTAACCGGATCTTTATGAGAACTTAGAAAAACATATTCATCATAACAACAACTAATTGAGACATATGGAATAGTGGAAAATGTATCCAAAGCCTCGTTATCATTAATTTCATCATTAATGCAATTCCCAACATCATATTTCTGGATATAAGAATTAGAAGAAGACTCATATGTAATTGAATCTTCCTCCACTTCTTCAATGGAAATATCCCTTTCATTTTCACTACTAGAAGAACTAATAATTGACTATTGAATATAAGATCCAAATTCTTCACAACAACGTTCAAAAAGTAGCTTAGTTGAAAAATATTTCTTGCAATGATTATGAAAGGAAACATGAAAATATTTTAAAGACAATATACTAGAAGGCGATAAGGATTTGAACCATTCCTGTGCCTCTCCCTCTAATGAGTACATGAAAATTTTCATTAATACATCTTCATGATGTATACCCAAATGATGCATGACTTCATGGGATTCAAGCAAATGATATGCATGGTTATCATCTCTATCTTCTCTAAATATGGACAAGTGATCACCCCACTCATCTATAGTAGGAACAACATTTGGAAAACCAGGAAAAACAAAGAAATTAAGAGGAGAAAACCTCTGAGCCAAGATGGATTCCATTTGAAAATATGACTTCTTGAAACTATGGAGTCACCACTAGATTCTTTAACCATGGAGTCGATAGTTGAATGATTTGCAGTCTGAATGTGTCTGGATTTTTTTCACCATAAAAAAATATATCTGATCGTTTTTGTTCTCTCAGAGAAATGTTACTTCATTACTCTATTCCCTGACAACGACGCCAAAATATGTTGGTCCTAAGGTCTGCACCTGACTGCTAAAGGGAAGAGCTAGGCCACATCAGTTGTTGGAAGGATTCGTTTTTTGTGGGTTTGATTGGTTTATTTGATGTTCAGTTGATAATTGAGCTTTCAAGGACAAGGATTTATTTGGGCTGTTCAACAACATCAACTACAAGGTTTCCCTTATCTGGTGGCATGCATTCTAGTAAACATATAAATATGTAGAGATAAAAACAAAGGAAATACTAACAAGCATACATTTTTTCACTTGTTGTATGAACTTTCAAACTTAAAATAATATTTCAAATCCAAAAGATGTACCTAGACACAAATCCTCCAAACATGTTGTATAACAATAAACTAGTCACTAAAACAATAACTGAAATCGGGTTGCATGAAAATAAACAATTCACTGAGACAATAAATAAAAGGAAAATAAACAACACTTTGCATACATTTATATTTTCATCTAGATAATATAATAAGACAAACAAGATTTGAGAAAACACAGTCTGTCACCAAAAATTATATTCACCGGGTGGAAAACTTAAAAGTTTTAAGCTTCAAGGCCCAACCAAAATCCTGATGCTTGATACCCCCAAACAAAACTCAACCCTTTTTACTTTCCAATATCCATCTATTTACTCCCATCAAGAGAGGGTTCAAATACCTCTATCATATCTCCAAGTCGAATTGATGAGGTGGCTCATCGACTGTTATCTATGAGTTATTTTAGAAAAATAAATTTGGTGAATTCCTAAAAACTGGGGTCCAAATATCCCTTCTTATATCCAAAACCATGATAGTTGTGTAAAAAATGAGAGACTTTTTGTGAATGGGCTCATTCCAGCCAAAAACCTCTTTTGGTTTTCAAAAATTCATCTTCATCCTTTCAAAAACTGTACTTGAAGACAATGACTAAAACATGAAATATTTCAATGTTTAAATATAGAAAAATGGGCTATAAATATTCATTTGAATATTCCAAACCATGACACCTATGTAAAAATTTAGAGCGGTTTTTGTGAATGGGCCTATTACCAATAAAAACCTCTTTTGGTTTTCAAATATCCATCTTCAGTTTTTCATAAACTGCGCTTGAAGACAGTGATTAAAACAAAGGAAAAAAATACTTCCTATGATCTGGAGTTAACTGATCTTGTGCCACCCATGTATTTTCTATTTTCATGCCTAGAAGTGTTGAGGTTGATCTTCTAGAAATGATGTTGAACTTGATTTCAAATACAGAATGATATCTATGACCGACATCTTATCTTCCTAAAAATCATGAAGTTGTTCTTTGTTTGCTAATGTTGACAAAAGCTAGAGATGAAGATTACAAGTTGAAGAAATCTCACAAACTATTTGATCTGATCTAAATCCCATTGCTATATTGAGGAATTTATTCAAACTGTGATTTTGATAATGTGGCATAGAAAGTTCATAACTATTGCTGTGCTCTGGTCAAATATGGAACTTAAGCTTCGCGATCTTCTTCCTCTATTACACAATTTTATGCCACTTGATATGATTATTATTATTCAACTATATTCCTTATTTCCACCTATTACCAAATCTGGTCCTGGAATCCTGTAGCTTCTTGATCAAATGCGTATAATTTGGGATGCTCTACCACCTATGAAATCTGGAAATTTATGGAAATTTTCGTTTTGATCAGACGTAGATTTCTCCTGAACCATTGAGAAATTTCATAAACCCTCCGGGGTTAAGGTAAATAGATTCGTTTGGGAGATAGGTTTTAAATGGTTTTGAAAAATTCTTTACAGTTTGATTGGAAATTAGTCCTGAGATTCCCTTCCTGAAATATGACGAGAATTGATATTTTGAATGTATCTTTAACTTATGAACTTCTATCCATCTTTTTCTAGAATGCTGGATCTTTATTTGTTTGATATGGTTCTTGTTTTTGCAACTAAGGTATTTTCTTTGGTATGTTGGGTTTCTTTGGACGAACTACCAGGTTATGTGGAAACCTTAGCTTCCTAGGGAACTTCTCCTTCTTCTCTTCTAATTGTTGTTCAATTTCCTGCTCTTCCTGTAGCCCTAAAGACACCAGAAAATCCGTCTAGGGCATGCCCAATTTGCTTAAAGAAAAGAGAACTAGTATTTCAATGAACCCCTAATAAATATTTCACTAATATATGGTATGGCCTCGAACAACTTGAGCCCCTTTGGCTCGACCTTGCTTAACTGCTAGCACTCTCGGAGTGATACCATCATGCTCTAGCTTCTTGTGTTTAGAATAGGGGTCAAGAGTATGCATTGTTTCGGGTTCATAAACAAATTGCATGCACAAAACCTGCAATGATAATTGCTCAAGGCACAAACATGCATGATCTTAGCACAAAACCTGCAATGATAGTTGCATAAGGCAAACAATGTGCACAATCTCGAGTGCACAGGTAGATGTAAATGCATGTTGGGCACCAACGCACTATTATTTAAACTTTTAAATATTTAAAAAAAAAATAAAACTCATAAAACAACGCCTACTATGCTATTTGTAAGAATGAGGGCATTCTTGCAATCAATATCTTTTTGCATCAATCGACCTAAGTTATCCTTTTTGCAACCCAACAATGATATAACCATGGTGGTATGACTTATTTAATTCAAATCATAACTTGACTTAACCTTATAAAGAGAAATGAACTAATAAAAAGGAAATAAAGGATGTCAAAATCAAATGGAATGACTCAACACATACCGATGAAAGACTAAGTAGAAGCTAGGTTAACAGATGAATGGGCTGGTTTGAGGAATATAAGGAAGATGTGTAGGCCCATGATCTAACACTCTACATCATGTCAATGGATCATAGACATTGACCATAATGACTCACCAATGAATATTGTGTAATTGACTTCAACATGCAGGATATCTTATCAAATTTGGTTGGTTTAATGTCTTATTAACAATTGGATTTAGATTTTACATTGCATTGCATTAACATTTTGATCCATCATTTGAAGCTAACCTTCATGACAAAGGTGCTTAGACAAGTCTTCCACTACTTTCTCATTTCCATGAATCATTGTTATCTTGTTATTGTCACCCTTTAAATTACGTGTTGTTAATTACTAAAGGGTCAATTAGCAAAAGGGTCATTCAGAAGGCTCTCCATAAATTCTTCCTTAACTAAAACCATTTTTTATTCATAAAAATGTGAGCTCCAAACCAAAAGAACCAAAATTAATTTATCCAAGTATGCCAAAATAAAATATATTTGTGAATAAATTCAAAATAAACATGAATCAACCCCAATTACTACAAATTAATGAGCTAACTTATTTGACTTTCTTGAAGGTTGGTAGTAGATACTTCTTATGGTTTGTTTGTTGTTATGATTATAATTGGTGGATTAACTGGGAGTATAATGATTTCTTTTGGAGTTTATGTTTACAAAATTAATATATAGTAGGTGTAGTGGACTTCATTCAATTTTCAAATCGATATCAACTACAATGATTTCTTTTGGAGTTTATGCTTACAAAATTAATATATAGTAGGTGTAGTGGACTTCTTTCAATTTTCAAATTGATATTAAGAAAATAAATTATGTGTAACTTTCTCCATTATTTGTTTAGCTAATCTTGTATGTTGTATCACATCATTATCTACAAAAGATATATATCATTGTCTACTATTATATCACTTTTGTCTGCTACAATTTTTACCTCGTGAATCACATATCTTACCTTATTTTCA
>SNQJ01S0083906.1:9370-20031 GCA_010110895.2 Picea sitchensis
GAAAATGTCTCCTTGGTATATATAGGAGACTAGGAGGTATAATTACAACTAATGGCCTAAAGCTGACATAAATAAAATAACATTACTAATATAATATGCCCCAATTAAGGGGTAATGAGCCAATATTAGGGCTTAACAGACTAAATGTTCTTTTCTCCCTTTCTTTTCCATCCTCTATACTTACCTGTTTTTCCCTTGTCTTCTTCCCCTCTATTATCCCTTTCTGGTTCAATACTTAGTCGCATTTCTATGATGTCAGGTCCCCAAGTTGGTGGAATGACAAATCCTCATCTCCATCTATATCATCAAATCATGAGCCTGACCGACTGCCGTCCCTTTCAATACTTAGCCAATTATCTGACCTTGGGGTCATGGGTTAGCGCTATCGAAATTTTATGCCCTGTGTTCCATGATATACATCTTGCACCCAAAACTTTCATGATGTACAATTTGACCCCCGACTCCTTGAACTCACAAGCTTCACTATAACCAGGTTCACAAAAGTTTGAAACCATTTATCGCTCCCTTCCATCCCCGCCACATTCACACCCTTCCCAATGCACATTCATTATGCTTTTACTAGTGACAACTCACCACATAGGTTCAAAAATATTGGCATTAATAAACGAACATTACATGTTGTTGTGTGAGATACTTACCCCTTTTTCCCTTCTCTTCTTCCCCTCTATTATCCCTTTCTGGTTCTATACTTAATCTCATTTCCATGATCGCGGGTTCTCGGGTTGGCGGACTGATAGATCCTCATCTCCATCTATATCCTCACATCATGAGTCCTACCAACCACAGTTCCTTTCCATACTTAGCCAATTTTATGGCCACAGTTTCTGGGGTTGGGGCTATCGAACTCTCATGCCCCTTGTTCCGTGATATACATCTTGCACCCAAAACTTTCGTGATCTACAATTCCACCCAAGATTCCTTGAACTCACAAGCTTCACTCTACCCTGGTTCACAAAAGTTTCAAAGCATCTATCGCTCCCTTCCATCCCCACCACCTTAGTGCCCTTCCCAATGCACATTAATTATGATTTTACTAGTGACAACTCAACACAAAGGTTAAAAAAATTGGCATTAATAAGCGAAAACCTTGAGGACATCTCGCATTAACACGCATTAAACTGCGATTTACGGTAGTGTGACTGACTGTCGTTTATTTCCATACTTAGCCAATTTTATTGTCGTGGGTTCCCGGGTTGGCGCTATCGAACTCTCATTCCCCGTGTTCCGTGATATACGTCTTGCACCCAAAACTTCCGTGATCTACAATTCCACCCCAGACTCCTTGAACTCGCAAGCTTCACTCTACCCAGGTTCACAAAAAGTTTCAAATCATTTATCGCTCCCTTCCATCCCCACCACCTTCGCGCCCTTCTCAATGCACATTAATTATGCTTTGATTAGTGACAACTCACTACACAGGTTCGAAAAGATTGGCATTAGTAAGCGAAAACCTTGAGGACATATCCCATTAAAACACATTAAACCGCGATTTATGCGAGATTATATTATCAAATATATTCTTCACATGTTACGTTTCATATTACTTTATGGGAAGATTCCATTTCATATTAATTACTTTATTCCTGCCATGTATTTCTGGGTAGATTCTTTTTTAATAATTGCAAATTAAGATATAAGTTATATCTTAAATTAGTATTCAATGAAATTTCAACATAGGTTTTAATATTTAAAAGTTTTGTATCATTTCATTTCTACAAAACAATTGAACACAACTCTTTAATATATATATTTTTAATTCTCATTTAATTTTACATATTTCAACTTTCATTTGCTTATTGTTAAAGTTCTATTCTAATTGCCCTTTACTTACCATATTGTTAAATTTTGTTTTTTTTAACAATATTCCTCATCTCTCCCCATATTCCAATAATAATAATCATCAATAATTATAAGGTGCCAACTATCATCTCCATTTCCAAATCTACTTGGCAGGGACTAAGCTTCCACACACCACTTGTTATTATTAAGTTTTATACATACTTATGTTTGTTAACATTGTCTCCCCTTTTAAAGACGCTCTATCCTCAAAGAATACTTTGGAGAAGTTTACATTTTTGTTCTTTCCTTAGTGATTTATTATTATTATGTATTTTTTGTTCTTTTAAAGACGCTTTATCCTCAAAGAATACTTTGGAGAAGTTTACATCTTTGTTCTTTCCTTAGTGATTTATTATTATTATTATTATGTATTTTTATACATACTTTATGTTTGTTAGATTGTCTCTCCTTTCAAAGATGCTTTATCTTCGAAGAATACTTTGGATAAGTTTACATATTTGTTCTTCCTTGTATTGCTTTCACTTGATGCTCTGTTCTTGAGGACACCCAACAATAATATCTTCAAAGTTGCAAACAATATTTTTGTATTGCATATGGATCAATCCATATTAGATCAATATTTATTGAGATCTTTTGTTAATAGTTTTTTGAATGAAACTTCTTGTCTTATGTTTTCTTATCGACGATTGATTTCATCTCCACTTCGTTTCAAAATTGTAATTGTTTTGGATTATGGACACCATCGTTTATATTCATATTGATTTTGTGGTTGGTTAGTTCATTGAGCAATGCAATTATTCTTATGATTAGGATGACAATAAGCCATCAATATTGCATCTTGTCTCTTGGTTTTGGAAGATTCATCATCTGTCACTTCTAGTAGTTTATTGGTTAATGATAGTCCAACATAAGTATGCTGTTTTGTTTTTTTATGTCAATTGGATTTGTATTGGTTTTTATCTCCATGGTTTGTGTGACTTCCCTAAGTCCAGTGGAATGATTATTCTTTATTTATTGATCAATGTTTATTTTTTTTCCAAGGAAAAAAAGCGTAATTTTATTTCATTAGATGTGAACAAAATTACATTCTACATATACACTTTCATAGTGTATTCCTGGTCCATTGTTGAGTCTGTAAACTAGTTGCTACTAATGTAGCTCAAAAAATTCTACATATACACTATTCAAAGTGTATTCCTGATCAATTTTTGAGTGTGTATACTAGTTGCTATTAATGTGGCTCATAAAATCCCTAATAAGGGACTGTAGCACTATAGAGTCCATGTGGACTTTACATACTTTGTTGCTTGAAACAAAAAGCTTCTTTTAGTGGGCTGTATATAATTTGTCTGTTGTAGTCATTCCAAAAAAGGTTGATGTAGATATTCCTACACATGTTCATTATGTACTTATTTTACTTTCCATTGGCCCAAAGACAAATAAACCCCCTCTTTCGACCTCCTGTCTACTTCCTTATTCCTTTCCTTGTAGACGTGTCAGAAAGTAAGAGAATCAAAAGAGGTTTGTAAGAAATTGATGTCTTCCACTATAGTAGCAAGTCTAGTGTTTATACATCTTTGAGTGCCTCTTATCCAATTAATGACATTCATGGAATCTCCAAAAACATTTAAAGAATGACAATCCTTTTCAATGGCAAAAGCAATGAGTAGTTTAAGGCTTATCAGTTCAACACAATTGTTTGTTCCCATCCCTAAGCCAATAGTCAAGGAAAAGTAGTGAGAGTCTGATAAAAAGAGAATCCCTCCCCCTCTGCAAGTATTGTTTTGTGATGCACCATCAAAGAGACCCCAGGGTTTTGTTTTTTCAATATCTTCCTCCTGAAACTGTCTAGTCTTGACTCTTTCTACCCAGGTGGAGAGAGAAGATAGTATGGCTATACTCTTGGCCATTGTAATCTCTAGAACTGATGACACTCCTTTAAAAATAAGGGAGTTTTGGGCTAGCCAAACACTCCAAATTATCAAAAGTGGTAAGGCTCTAAGACCCTTGTAGATTCTAGTCGAACACCAATCCTGCCACGCTTGGTCCAAAGAAGGGACGATCTAGTTGCAAGGAAGGTACAAGAGTCTCGACACTTCACTCCAAACTTCTATGATGAATTGACACTCTAGAAAAATATGATAAGTTGTTTCTCCTTCAGATTTACAGAGGGATCACCAACCCGAGCCATGATTGTTTCTCTTCTATAGAATTTCCTAGGTCGACACTTTGTTTGATAAGACATTCCACATGAATAATCTTGTTTTGGCTAGACAATTCAACTTCCAAATATTTTTCCACCACTAGACTGACTCTTGTTGGTACAAGTCTAAGTTTAATTTAATATAGTCCATCCTAGGTGTGTAGATCCTTGAAGGAGCGGTATCCAAAATAAGTTCATCCTCATGATCCCTGAGCTTGATCCGTGATATTTTTAAATTTGTTATATACCTTTCCAACTCTGTAACTTCCTCAACTCCTAAACCCAACAAATTTTCCATATTCCATCCTTGTGACCAGTTGGTCATAAGTCTCGGCTCTACGATTTTTTTTAACGTATCGTACCCACTTGATTTCAAATGATTGATAAGCTGATCAGAGAGTATGTACTGTCCCTCGCAACCCAGCCAAGGATCTGTGCCCAATATAAAATGAAGTCCATTCCCTATCTATAATATTCTAGATATAAAAAGTATGCATAACATAAATAAAATGCTAGAAATGGTAGATGAACAACAATATAACCAGAAAAACACCACAATAATACCAAAATGATACCAGAATAACACTAGAAAGATCACTTTGATTACTGAGAGAAATGTTCACTTGCCTCTTTGAGGGGGAAACCTCTAGCAGAGAAAATATCTATTACAATAATATCCAAGACAAAAGTTCTCATACCCTCAACTCCTATTTATACTAAATATGTCTATTAAAAGAACCATCTAGAGGAAGATCCTTCTAGAAGTGGAAGCTTCTATTAGGTCTTCTTACATTCGACTTATTCTTCCTTATTGATAGGCCTTATTAATATTGAACTTTATTACATTGACATATAATATTCTACCTATGTGAGGGGTTAGGTCCCTAACATGTCCTCCCCCTTAAAAACAACCTTGTCCTCAAGGCTTGAGATGTGGAAATTGCTGCAGAATGGTAGCAGGTTCCCAAGTGGCATCTGCTGGGGTTGTATCTTTCCACTAGACTAACACTTCCTTGATGGTTCACTGATGCAGGTGATGCTCACGCTGGTCCAAAAATGCTTGTGGTTGTAGCCAAATGGAGCCTTCTTTGTCCAACTCGGGAAGGTTGGTTTGAGTTTGGCACTTAGTTCCAATCATCTTCTTTAAGCAGGAAACATGAAAAACAGGATGTAGCTTAGAATGATTGGGAAAAGCTAATTGACAGGCCACCTGTACCACACGCTTAAGAACGATATAAGGAACATAAAATTTGGGTGCCAGTTTCTGACAATGGTCAGCCTTGAGGGAATTTTGCTTGTAAGGTTGCAGTCGAAGAAACACCTGATCCCATTTTGCAAATTGACATTCAGAGTGACCTTGATCTTCTTGTTGCTTCATGCCATTCTGGGCCATGACCAAATTCTCTTTGAGGGTACGAAGAATAGCCTCTCAAACTGTAAGAGTTTGGTCAACCGCCTGGACCTTCGAGACACCTGGCAAATATGAGAGAACTGAAGGTGGATTTTGTCCATATACTGCTTCAAAAGGAGTCATGTGGGTAGCTATATGGTATGAAGTGTTGTACCACCATTCAACTAGTGG
Source organism: Picea sitchensis (assembly GCA_010110895.2). Taxonomy (NCBI): domain Eukaryota; kingdom Viridiplantae; phylum Streptophyta; class Pinopsida; order Pinales; family Pinaceae; genus Picea; species Picea sitchensis. The sequence continues at coordinate 14,977 of SNQJ01S0083906.1, forward strand.
TAACCATTGAGCCAACTGATTTTGCTTTTCCGATGCAAAACACCTGAAATATGTTTCCAAACACTTGTTGACAACTTCAGTTTGACCATCAGTTTGGGGATGAAAAGTTGTGCTGAGATGCAATTGGGTGCGTTGTAGCTTGAACAATTCTTGCCAAAAGTTACTGGTGAAAGTTGGGTCGCGATAAAAACCAATAGAATGCGGCATGCCATGAAGCTTGAAGACCTGATCCATGAAAAGTTGAGCCACAGTGGATGCTGTAAATGGGTGTTGAAGAGCACAAAAATGAGCATATTTGGAAAGATGATCAACTACCACCATGATGACTGATTTATTTCCTGATTTAGGTAAGCCTACAATAAAATCCATAGAGATATCCTGCCAACTAGAAGGTGGAATTGGAAGAGGTTGTAGTGTGCCAGGAGATTTGTCTGTTTCTCCCTTGTTGTGTTGAGACACATCACATTCAACCACAAAATTATGAACGTCCTATTTCATACCATCCCAGAAAAAAGAACATTTGACCCTGCCATAGGTTTTGGTAAACCCAGAGTACCCAACTGTGGGTGTGGCATATAGATTAGAAAGTACCGTGGATTTAAGTTTTGATTGTTTACTTAAATACAAACAACCTTTGTATCAAAGCTCATCATGGAGCTAAGAGTACCCTGGGGAAACTGGAGAATTGGACTACAATTGTTGTATCAGATGCGAACTTTTGGGATCGTGTAGCCATTCTCAACAAACAACTTGGAGCCAATCTAGTACAATGAAGGAGAGAGAAACAATGGACCCTTCATCTTCATATTTTCTGGAAAGTGCATCCGCAACCACATTGTATTTTCCTTTCTTGTAAATGTTCTCATAATCATATCCAAAGATCTTAGTAACCCATTTTTGTTTCTCTGGGGAGGAAATGCGTTGTTCCAGAAAATACTTGAGGCTTTGATGATCTGTCTTAATTTGGAAGCGTTTCCACAATAGATAAGGGCGCCAAAGATCAACGACATGAAGAATAACCAACATTTCCTTTTCATAGATAGATTTTCCCAAATTTCTTTTAGATAGTTGTTTGCTGGTAAAGGCCAAAGGACGACCCTCTTGCATAAGGAAAATGCCAATTCCTTTCCCTGAAGCGTCACATTCAAGGACAAAGGTCTTTGTGAAATCAGGAAGGGCTAGGACTGGAGTGGTGCACATGATCATCTTCAAGGTTTGAAAATCCTGAGCAACTGTTGGAGTCTAAGTGAAAGAATTATTTTTAAGGAGTGCAGTGAGAGGTGCCGCAATCTTTCCATAATTATTAACAAACTTGTGATAATAACCCATTAAACCCATAAATATATGCAAGATTTTGAGAGTATTTGGGTGAGGCCAATCTTGCATAACTTCAATCTTTTTAGGATCCACCCTGATGCCGTCCTTGCCAACAAGATGACCCAAGTACTCGACTTCTGAGGTGCCAAAATCACATTTAGATTGTTTCAGGAAAATTTGGTGCCGAGAGAGTAGATGGAGAACTCGATCCACATGAGAAAGATGGCCTGTCCAGGTTTTTCTATAGATGTTGATATCATGAAATAAAACTAAGACAAAATGACAGGGAAAAGGATGAAAGACATGATTCATGCTGCTTTGGAAAGTGGAGGGAGCATTACACAAGCCAAAGGGCATGACCAAAAACTCATAGTGGCCCTCATGAGTTCTAAAGGAAGTCTTAGGAATGTCTGCCTCTTTCATATGGATCTGGTGGTAGCCAGAATGAAGATCAAGTTTAGTAAAGAACTGGGCGCTACTCAATTCATCCAAGAGGTCATCAATGACATGAATGATAAATTTGTCTTTAATGGTGAGTTTGTTGAGGGCATGAAAGTCAGGACACATGCGACAAGAACCTTCTTTCTTCAGGAACATGACCACAGGAGAAGAGAAGGGGATCATACTAGGGCGAATAACACCTGTGTTAAGCAGTTCTTGAACCATTTTCTCAATTTCATTTTTTTGGGACAAGGGGAATGGAATGATCATGAACACCACGGGAAGGAGGGAGTCCCTGGGGAGTGGAAAAGACCACTTGATGTTTAGAGAGGATGGATTGGAGGTCCTGCGACACGGAGGGTGTCTTAGTTGCTTATATGGCATGGAGTTGGGAAATAATGCCAGAATGACCTTTTTTGAGCAGATTTTCCATGCGATGGGAACTAATGATCTCAGGGGAACCGACAATGATGCCTTGGAACTTATATTGTTGGCCCTCCTAGTTGAATTACATGGTTAATTCCTTAAAATCCATGAGAATGGGACCCAAAGTCCTTAGCCAGTCTGCACCCAACACAATGTCACAACCCCCCATTTCGATAGAAAACATATGATATTTCAGGTGGTAGTCACCAATTTGGAGACACACATTTTCACAAGGCCCTCCACATTTCATGGACCCACCATTGGCAATCATGATATGGAAATCGTTGACTGCACATATATAGCAATTAGTTTCTTGGGCAATGTGGCGATGAATAAAATTATGGGTGATTCCACTATCAACAAGAATGATGACCTTCTTATGCTTTATGTAGCCAATTAGCTTGAGGGTTTGGGGAGCAGAGAAGCCAGTGAGAACATTTAGGGAAATGAACGGTTCGACTTCGGGAGGGTTTGACGGAGGGCTTATGTCAGTGGGTTTAGGTGACATTGACACAAGGGGAGCTTCGACATCCTCTTCTGAAACATCCTCCGAGATGGCATAAAAATATTTTGTTCCTTACACTTGTGTCTCAGAAAATATTTTCATCACAATTATAACAAAGGCCTTTGAGTTAGCATTTATCCATTTCAGCCCTGGTCAATTTTTGGATCTTTAGTGGGGTAGAAGGAGGAGTGGGATTTACTGGTTTAGTGTGAGGAATAAAAGAGGGTTTCTGGTTTTGAGAAGAGACAACCAATTGTGCTTCCTTAGCTCTTTTAGTAGCCTCCACCCAACTCTGAGGCCGAGCCATGAGGATATGGGAACAAATCTCATCCTTGAGGCAATTGATAAAACATTCTCCAAAATAAGCATTAGACATGCCCTCTATACGAAAAGCCAGTCGCTCAAAAGAAACTATAAAGTCTTCCACTATGCCAAATTGTTTCAACTTTGTCAAACGACCTAAATGGTTGGTGTTAGTGTCAAAGCATTCATAAATCTCTGCCACAAAGTGTGTCCAAGAAACATAACCTTGACGAGCAGTTTTTCTCCATTGCCACCATTGTCAACGTTCTTGATCTAGATGGAGAACACCATACCGGAGTTTGGCCAAGTCATCTGTAATGCCGTACAAAGAGAAATAATGTTCCATTTGAATTACCCAACCAGTGGGATCCGAGCCATCAAATTTGGTCACATCCACACATTGAAGGCGTAGGTCACGCTGAAAGTGACGGGGATGAAAATTATGGGAATGAGAGGGAGTTTCAACTTCGGTATGCAAAGATGGGTCAGATAAATGTGGATCTGTAGGGATATGCATCTTGGTGCAGATCATCGAAGCGACATATTCAAGCTAGGTAGTAATGTCTTATTTGAGTTGCTTGATTAAGCTGACGATGGAGGAATGCATGTTTTTATTGATAGTTGCAATATTGGCACTGATCTATTTCACTTCTTATTGGATCTCTGTGAAATTAGATTGCAAGGTATTGAAGCGAGCTTCCAAGTCTTGGCTACAACTATGGGCCATGATGACGAGGGAACCAAAAAGGGGTGGATGGGGTCAAATTTTTTTCTGAAAAATGATACGTATGAATGTGATAAGGGAGAAGAGATAAATCCAATGGAATAGGTATCAAATAATGGTGCAACAAAATCCATACTACAGTGATGAAATTACCAAATGCTTAATGAAGAATAAATGTGTAGTGATTTGGCAACTCGAACATAGTTGCGTGGCAATAGATCTTGTTTGTTTTGTTTATTGTTTCCGTCCCCAAAGGTTAGGTATTGAAGGGTTCTATAGACAAGGGTTTTCCCTGTGCTATAAATCTCTGATATACGTGAGAGGTCCAACAATAGTACTCGACCCAATATCTCAGGGCACCAACTAAGGAGGCTAGACCGTGCCCTTAACCGTACTACCTGATTACACATGTACTAGAGAGTATCTTCCCGAGTGCTGTTCTCGGTGACACTATAGCAGTAAGGCGATTAATCGATTTATCTAAAGAGGGCTTTAGGAAATCTAGGCCAATCCGTATACATGTACTGTCTAATGCACTACCACTCGAAGGGGTACCAACAAGGGTTACAAGGGTGGCCAATAGATGTGCGCTTAAGTACCACTTGTATTTCCTGCATGTATGAATCCCCAACCATGGGTTATTGCGCGTAATGACAGATCTCTATATCTTAAAGATGCCAGAACAAGTCCCTACCCTGAAAAAAAATTTACCCACAATTTTCTGCCGAGGAAAGTGCTCTGATACCACTTGTAATATTCCAGATATAAAAAGTATGCAGAACAGAAATAAAATGCTTGAAATGGAAGATGGACAACAATATAACCAGAACAACACCACAATAATACCAAAATGATACCAAAATAACACCATAAAGAGCACTTTGATTACTGAGAGCAATGTTCACTTGCCTCTTCGAGGGGGCAACCTCCAATAAAGCAGAGCTCTATTACGATAATATCCAAGACAAAATTTCTCATACCCTCGACTCTTATTTATACTAAATATGTCTATCAAAAGAACCATCTAGAGGAATATCCTTATAGAAGCGGAAACATTCGACTTATTCTTCCTTATTTCTAGGCCTTATTAATATTGACCTTTATTACATCAGGATATAATATTCTACCTATGTGAGGGGTTAGGTCCCTAACGCTATCTTCTAGGCAAGTCTGTCTCCAATGTCTGGGAAAGAGTTGATAACTACCTTCCAAATCACCAATGCACCTTTCAAATATTTTTGTGGAATCCCGATCCAAGTCTCTAAAGGAACCGACTCTATATATTTTTGCACCACTACCCTAGTCTAGAGACCGGAGGAGTTTAGAAGTTGAGGAGTTT
>SNQJ01S0083906.1:20081-34741 GCA_010110895.2 Picea sitchensis
TGTGATTCTTTCTTTCCACAACATAGAAATCTGAAGGTAAGTTTTCTTGCAGCTTCCAAAAATCCTTTTGGGATCCATGAGAGTGACATCCAGTAGATTGGGATTGCTTCCAGTACTGTCTTTACCAGAACAAGTCTTCCTGCATGAGAAAGCCACCTATGGCTCCAAGTGTTTAATCTTTTATCCAATTTCTTCAGAAGCCACTGCTAGTCTTCCTTTTCTGTAGTCGTTTGGTTTTAAATAGAAACCCAAATATTTCAATCCATTGTCTAGCTTCTTTTTCTCAAAAAGGAAGAAATGCCTAAAGACAAGATGTTCTTCTTCAATGAGTAAATTTGCTGTAAGGGACGATTTTCCTTCATTAATTTTCATGCCAGTTGCTTTGGAGAAAAGATTTAGTATATTCTTTAAAGTTTCTGCATCCCTTCTGGATCCTACACTGAAAATTAACACATCATCTACGAAGAGTAGATGAGTAAGTTGCAAAGTTGGTGTAACTTTGATTCCGGAGAAGGATCCTAACCTTTTTGCTTCCAAGATTGCTCTGCTAAGACCTTCAATGACTAAGAGGAAAAGCAATGGTGAGAGAGGGTAGCCCTGTGTTAAGCCTCTTTCTGAAGGAAAAAAAGTTGAGGCAGAGCCATTAATAAGCACTGCAAAGGAAACTGTTGAGAGGTAGTTCATGACCCATTTGATGAAGGGAACTGCAAAGCCCAAGTGTGTTAACAATAAACGAATAAAAATACAACTTACTCGGTCATAAGATTTGGAGAGATCAATGTTTAGCACTTCCCCCTTCAATTTTCTAGATTTCATACTATGAAGTCCTTCTTGTGCTACCCCGATTTCTTCACGAATTTGTCTGCCTTCGAAGAAACCAAACTGCTCACCCGATATTCTTTTTGAGAGTATTCTTTTCACCCTTCTTGCTATAACTTTTGAAACAATTTTATAGACACAATTACAGAGGGAAATTGGACGAAAATCATCCAAGGACACCAGATTGTCCATTTTTGAAATTAAAGCTATGAAGGTGGAGTTTAAGCTTTGAGGGATTCACCATATAACTCTGGTGTCCTCTACCAACTTTAGCAAATCTTGTCCCAGAAGCTCATATAAGCCCAGAAAGAATTCAATAGTCAAGTCATCTGGACCCAAGATTTTGTCTTTTCGAAAGCTGTGAAGGACTTATGTTAGTTCTTCTTCTTTTACTTCTTCCATCAATAATCTATTATCTTCTTCATCAACAAATCTTGGAAAAAGTTGGGCCATGCAAATGACTTCTTCTATAGTTGCTTGGTTTTCTTCTTTAAAGAGATCTTGAAAGTGTTTTTTCTCCAGTCTTGACATTCCCTCAAAAGAGTTCTCCAAATTTCCTTCTTGGTATCTCAATTGCCATATGGTATTGGCACTCTTCCTTCCTTTAGAAAAATCTTGGAAAAACTTTGTATTCTCATCTCCACTCGCCAGCTAGGTAGCTCTGCTTTTCAATCTCCACGATTACTCCTTTTCCTTGAGTAATTTATTTCTCCTATTCTCTAATTAAAGTAGAGTGTTGGAACACATACAATTCTGAACTTTTGAGCTTTATACTTTTCACCTCATGAAAATATTATTTTACCCAAAGAAAACAAAAACTTGGTAAATGACATTTTAATTTTAATCGGATTCATTGATGGTTAGTTAATAATAAGGCACGCACGATATCTGTCGTTGATTAGTTTTCCCTTTTGATCGTATGATCCTAATAGTCTCCGGAGTTCCGGAGTCGCCTGCATTTTATAGAGGTAAATTTCTAATGGTCGCTTCAGAGATCCACGCTTTAGATGTTTCAATAAGTCTTAACAATAAAAATGTCGAAATTCCTAAATCCGAAGGTGTCTGCTCGCGACTTTTTCTAAACCGTTTAAAGGCACAAGTCGTAGGACACGTGTACCTTTTGAGTCTTTCCTGAGTTGACACGTGGCACCCATTTTTGACATTTCAATGGGAGGATTCACATGTTTCCAAGTAACACGTGGCAACCCCTTTCCTCGACACACCGTCAAAAATAACGTCATCTATACAACGTCACTACGAGAGATGATCCTTCGGTAATTTAACAAAGAATGGATTTATGAATCACCGATATATCGAAATGCTAAAGTATTGAACGTTAAATAATTAAGTTAATCATGATCAAGAGATAATTAATGACTATGTGGTTTGGATTTCAGATGTTTTCCTTGTATCATATTCTAAAATCCCTGAAGTCTAAACTTTTGAAATACTTAAAATTAAATGCAATTAATTAAGACTTAAAATTAATTACTAGATAATTAATTGCTTCGTAGTTTCGGGTTTCGAGAAGTTCCTCTTGAGATTCATTAAAAGTCCCCGAAGTCCAAATGCTCAAANTTTTTTTTTAAACATGATTAATTAAAGTTTTAAAAGCGATTATACAAAGATTAATCTCCCCGCGGATTCAGGATTCAGGAGGTTCCCACTCTGTCATATCTAAAACTCCCGAACGCGAACCATCGAAATATTGATGGCATTTATGACTCATTAAGGATAATGATTCAAATGAGCATTGCAGATCTCCAGGTAGACATCTCCATTAACGTTAATAAATTCTTTGTCAGTGAGGTTATACGAAGATCAATAAATCTATTTAAAAGCACTTCAATTTTGAATTCACTTTCACCTTTCACAATTAACAGTTCTTTCTATTGAAAAACTCACGGATTTTCTGTGCAACAGGTAACCTCACTCTTTTCCCTTAGAGATTATGGCACCACGGAAAATGATGAAAAATCATGATGCAGCAGGTGAGGATTCAAATCTAAATGCGAACATTTTTTCAGACACCACACCACGAGCCACAACCACCATCAAAAATTGGACACAGGTTTTCAAGACGTTGGAATGTGAAATTATCAACTATCCATAGGACTCCGACGAGGAAGAATATGACTCTTATACAACCAAATTCAGAGACATAGCACAGTTAGCGTTGAACAAAATAGCTTCACGGCCGAGGCTCATGCCTTATAATGACATGATAAGTTGGGCCTTAGAACATGTTAATGTCTAGACCAGGAGCATCATCAACCATCAACAGGTTTCCATCAACTATTTAAGACCAAAACATCTACAAGTATTGCATAAAATTTTGCCTAATCCTAAATATAGTTACAATGATGCATTCATTCTAGAGTTTGATCAAAAGGAATGCGTCCAATACGCTAGGATTTGTCAAGATATAATCCGATCCTGGTGGGGGCACCCAGAGAAATTCAGAACCGACGCTCATTGTATATATGCCACAACGTCTTTGGATGCTCATATGGTGTATGTAGCCATGATTCTCTGTCGATTGTTCAGAAAGAAGAGGCCTACGCATTACTCGGTGGAATGGGTATCCATCATGAATGAGGTAGCCGAAGGTTACACCTTCAATTGGGACAAAATGCTGTCTGATAACATGGACAAGGAAATTGCCAAATATAAAATAGTGAAATCAAAAGGACAGTATGCTCCCTTTTACATGTCGGAATATATCATGGATGCCATCTATTTCATGACACCTTTTCCTTTGATGAATTGGAGCTGGACCCTGGCCAGTGCCGAGCCCATTCATTTCTATCATTCAAAGCTATGGGAAGAAAAAATCAAGGATTTCTTTTATGAAATCTGCCACAATGTCGCAACACCTATTCATATAGCCCTGTATGGTCACTCAACTCCCCGTATTTCAAGCAATATTATGGTAAACCTGGGTAAGCTACTAGATTGGTTTATTGAGGAGAACTTATCCTACATCAGGGTTTTTGGGTGCTCAGTTCCCCCCCATGCTCTCCCATGATTTTTACTGGACCGACTGATATGCAGAGAAGTGTCCTACTAGACAATGATAGGAGGAATCAACAAAGAGATGAAGGCAACACAAAAAAAGGTATGGCCGACTTTCCCTATTTAGGTTGGCATGTTTTCATTATTCGATTTCGGTCACTCCAAAGTGGATGCTATGACTATGGAGGATATCAAATTGGTTGACATCGAGTTCAAGAGACAAGATCCACGTAAGATAGTGGAAAACCACGTAGCCCAATTCAATATGAAGAGATATATGCACGAGAAATCCCCGTATGATGAAGTATTCAGGGGGTTAGATCTTATGAGGAAGTTCGAGGTAGATTCTTAACCCTGCTCCCAGATCAACAAGATGGTTTTCTCATCTTTCAAAAGCATAGGTGAAACATTCTACCAAAGGTAATGAAAGGAGAGTCAACAACCACTCCCCCTTCATAGGAGGCCATGCCTATAGGTTCAACATCAAGTCACTCTAGTAAGCACAAAGTTGAGGGGACCCCGAAGAGCTCGGAGGTGTTGACACAAGAGTTAGAAGCATTACTGTCAGACCAGCTAAGCCCCTAGGGCCTAACTCTACTTAAATATTTCCTAAAGAAAGGATAAGATGTGCCTCCTTCGACACCAACCACTTCTGCTTCCACCTCAAATACAACAAAGAAGTAACAACCCAAAAATATTGCTACTCCCATTACATCGCTAACCCCTCTACAATACAACTTCGGAAATCCTAATTTCGAAATTGTTTTTGTAAGTGATCTTACTCCCATCTCGCCCAAAGAGATGCCTCAAGATTTATTTTTTAGTAAGAAACAAAAGGCCATCATAAAAAGGGAATCACACTAGAAAGATGGAGTGATAAATAGAAGGCAGAGAATGGTGTATGAAGGGAATGATCGAGATGATCCAAAATTCACAAAAGAAGTTGCAGGTTTGTTAGGTGCTTTTGCCACTTCCAATCAATGGTCTATGGACAATTTGTCCGAGCAACTGTGACAGAAGTGCCTGTTGGTAGAGCATTTGCAGAATCAGATATATACCACTGAGAAGACTACCAGGAACATAATAAGTCAAGACTTCGAGCAAATCAGAGCTCATGATCGACAACGAATTCAACAAATTTAGGCCAACCTTGAGGAGCTACAACAAAGTTCACAAAACAACCAAGGTCTGGTTAGTCAGTGTGATGAATTTATAGAACAATTGCAAGCTAGATTGAACTTGACCGAAGGAACCTCGATAGACATTTCGGCCTTCCAAACTCAAGCGTTGGAAATAAATGAGAAGATGGAAGTTGCCCAAAAGAACCTTTTTCTGAAGGTAGATTCCATCCAAAAGTGCTACCAAGCAGTGGAACTTTCTCTGAAGGACATCTATGTCAAGGAAAGAGAGGCCCACTCAGCTCGATATAAATTTCAAGAAGCCATCATAATGGTGTAGAAAGATAATGTCTTTGATTTTCCTTTTCTCTCTCCTTCTGAACAATTAAGAGGTTATATGGCTCTAAAGGTCTGGGAAACAAATTTGGCAAAAAACAAAAGATTGGCGAGAGAGATAAAAGAGGATTTCCTAGAAGCGTTTTCATCATTAGACAAAAAGCTAATTGATTTTGAGGGAATTAATATCTCGTAAGCCCTGGGGAAAATTGATATAGAAATGAACCAACATAGTTCTAGGAAGAGAAACGAAGAAACTCTGGCCAGGCATTCAGGAAATGATCCAGATTGATCTTCTTAAAATCAATAAATGGCTAGTGAATCCAAGCTCATAGTTCCAGGCTACAACTCAAGAAGTTAAAAGGATCTAAGAAAAGCTGCCTCAGGTAGAAACAAAATTATTCACTTTCGAGGTAAATGAAACAATTGAGCCCTCAAGGTTTGTGGTGGAATTATTGGATAGATGCAACCAATGTATTGAACATAGAAAAGTAAGCATAGCTGGGAGAAAGTGAGAAAATGTGCACATTGCCTTTTCCTTTTGTCCTCTCTACCTTCCACCTTCCAACAACCACTTATCTCATTCACCCACATTCTAATCTCCACTTATCCCCACTTCATCATCATACACTTGTTCCATAATCATTCTTTCCACAAACGATTACTTTTTCCTATGCACGTTATCCATTCCTTGACGAGCCATGTAGTGATATTCATCTGATTATCCTTCTCCCTTGATCTCAACTGTGATTTATTTCCTTGCTGAACATAGATGGAGGCATAGATGTCAACAAAACTAAAACGACCAAGACAGTACATCGAATCATTGAGGTGGCCTACATGACATCTGTATTCAACCTAAAGGACTAAGGAAAATAGGTGTTTCTACTAGCATATGAAGAGACAGAGGAGAACGCCAGTGAAGCTCATCAATTTTTACACACTATTGTTTTATTCAGATATATGCTATTTTAATTAAATATTGTACGAAGTCCAACCATTTTGAGTTGTGACATATTTTGTATAAGTACATAGATTCAATATCTATTCAGGGCTGCTTCTTGTTGGATGTAATAGAGAAACTCTCTTTTTTGGGTATTAATACAAGTGCAGACAAAGATTCTAATTTTCATTCAGTTTGAGTTATGTGTTTCTTATATATTTCCATATCTCTGAATTTCTTTATGTAATTCCTTGATAAGTGATTGGTTGCAATTTAGTATTACAACTACTATAATCATATTATATCAGCAATTCATTAGGTAAGCAATTTTTCCTTTGTATTTACTGTGAGTAAAACAAGACCTGCAAGCTGCGTGAATTACTGCATTTTATATCCTATTCAAGGGTGCACTCTCTAATTTTCCTCGATTGCAAACAAGTTGAGACTCATCTACAATTGATTCCTAGCTTTGTTTAACAATTTTGTAATCTTTCTTCACACTATTTGATATTATAATTGTGACTCAGACAATGGAATACAACCTCTGTACTGTCCTATTATTAATTTATTTTAAGGATCATTTCTTATATAACTAAAGGTAGGAAAGAACTCTTTTAAAATATTCTCTTTAAACATTCTTGATTCCCGACATTACTCTTTGAGCCTTAGGATTAATCTCAGGAACAACATCTTTTTGGTGCCATTTTCGGGGACGAAGAAACAAAATCATTTTCATTGGGAAAATGACAAGGTAAACTTTGATCTTTGATGGTGAAAAAAGATTGAATACATAAGTAAGGTTTATTTTTATTTTTCACTTGGTGACTCCACCGTAGACAAAACTAGCATTCGGTTGAAGGAATACCAGAAAAAATCCAGACAGTAAATAGACCACACCAGTGTCAGATCCTGAAAAGTTGTTGAAACCAAAGGGATATCTCAAATCGACTACTGCATTAGCAGGTAAGGTTTACCAAAGCATAGTTACACAAGCTAATGCTAAGGTTCACAATGAAGAGATAACCCCTAGAGAAAGTTGTAAACAAATTCATGCTACAAAGGTATCAACTAGTAAACCCGAGGCTAAAATCGAAACTCTAGAAGTAATTGTTCCTGAGATAAAAGTTGAGATTGACTTGCCAGATACTTTTACCAGTGAGAAGAAAAGATCCCTTTCTATACTCGCTGTCATTGACACTCTTCCAATTATCTCCTTTCCTGAAGTGAAGGTTTCAGTTTCCTGAAACTCTGAAGAGTATTTTTTATACCCTGATTCATCACCTATCGTCTCTTCTATATATACATCTTGTAAATTTGAGGAAACTAGCCCAAGTTTCCCTTTTCCTCCTCATATAGATTTTCCATCTCCTCACAAATTCAATCCCGAAATTCATTCACCACACCCTGAAGTAGTCAAAAGGTCACCACTTGAGTCCCTCGAAGTTTTTGAAAATCCCCTTTTTAGCTCATGAAGCCCGTCTCCTAGGCTTCCGATGTCCAGTGCTGGAGGAGCTAGAGCTGGTAGTGTTGAAGGTGCTGGTGCTGGTGGTTCCATAGGTCAACCCCATAGAATCTTTGCCAAGGTAGATGCTAGATACCCTCTCCTAGTCCTCCCTACTGTCCTTCATGATTTTCTAAAAAATTACATGAAGAGCCTCCCCAAATTCACGGGAGAGGGAGATCTAACCGCAACAAAACACATAGCCTTTTTTGATCAGTTTGCTGATATCCTTGGCATCGAACATGAGGACATTTACTCAAGGCTATTAGTACAAACCTTCTAAGGAAAAGTGAGGACCTAGTTTAGGGGACTCCCAGTAGGTTCCATAAGATCATATGACGAACTGGAAAATGCCTTCCTAAGACAATGGGGCCAGAAAAAGGACCATCTCTATTATTTAACCGAATTCGGGGCTTTAAGAAAATATAATTCTGAATCAGTCCTTGAATTTATTCAGAGGTTCAACAAACTGTATAACAAAATACCAACCGAAGTCAAACCTTCTCAACCAACTGCGAAAGTAACTTTTGCAGGGGATTTTGAATCTAACTTTTCCCTACTCTTGAGAGAAAGAAGATCTACAACTTTGTCCGGAATTCAAGACGATGCCATGGAAATTGAATCCAATATGATGGCATCCAGGAAATTAAAAACTAAGGTTGATATGGGAACCATATTACCTAGGTGTTTCAAAGAACAGGTAGGACCCTCTGGATCTAGGAAGTCCACAGAAGAAAAAATGAATGAGATGGCTAAGATAATTAAATATTTATCAAAAAAAATATCCAGAATGGAATTGGATCAAGCCATACCTAATCCATACATTAGGAATCAATTCAGAAGAAACCTTAATCCCCAGATACAATAGAGACAAGTAAAAAATGAAGATCAAACGATCCAAGCCCCCTTTAAAACTGGAAATTTTATGTAGAGGGATGAAATGCAAGATTATGAGGAATTAGAAGAAGAATTGAACAACCTTAGCGATGGTGGTATTGAGCCACATTTGACTAAGCAGGATTATGAGAAATATTTAGACCTGGAATCCCTGTTTAAGAATGATGAAAGTATCAATAATCTGGGAGACTCTACATATCAAGGTCTCATCAACTCAATAATGGCTGAACTCCAAGAAAAGTATGATCTAAGGCCCAGAGATAAAAATTCTACGAATGTTCCAACAAAAAAGAATTTGTCGCGAAGTAAAATGAATGAAGCAACAACTAATAAACCACTAACTGAAACACAAGCTACCCGAACAAATCCAGTTGAAACAAAAACAAAGCAAACTAAGAAACTGAAAAATAAAAAAGCAGAAGTTCCAACCAGAGAAATTGAAAAAACAATTGGAGGTTTCAGTTTAGAAAATGAACTTAATAAAATTAAAATCTCAATGCCTCTGGTCGAACTTGCAAAAAATCTGATTTATAAAAAGAAAATCGCTATAGCGATGAATTTTTCTGATGCTAAATGTCATGCAGATGTTATTAATCTTCAGGACGAAAGACCTACGATCATGTTCGGTCCTCACATTGAAAACAATAAGGACTCTGTTGCTCCATTTTTATATTACACTAACTGTGCATGACCATTTACTCCACAATTGCATGTTAGATTCTCGGGCCTCTCGTAATTTAATGCCTAAAATTATCATGGAGAAGTTGGGCCTCGAAATTACTAGACCTTATCAATACTTGTACTCGTTTGATTCTAGAAAGGTTAAGTGTCTAGGACTGATTAAAGATTTGGTGGTAAATATTGCTCAGATCCCTGTGAAAAGTATCCTTATGGATGTGGTCGTTGCTGGTGTCCCTACCAAGTACAAAATGCTTCTATCCAGGTCTTGCAGAGTGAAATTAGGAGGATCAGTTCACCTAGACATGACTTATGCTACGATCCCAATTTTTGGTGGGCAATTCACAAGAATGTACAGAGAAACTAGACTGGCGTATACTGTAAGTGACCCTCAAAACCCCAATAATTACCCAGTATATGTTGCTAATCAGGACTTAGGAAATTGTATATTATCTATAGAAGATGATTTCTAAGAATGTATAGAAGAAGAAAATAAAAAAAATAGAAATAACAAAGAAAAATGTAAATGTTAGAGAAGGAATGTGGAAAAAGTTCTTCGATGGTGCCTCATCCTGTGAAGGAGCAGGAGCTGGAGTTTCATTTGTGGCACCAATAGATGAGTATGTTATTCCCTTCTCTTATATATTTCAATGGGATATTGATTATATGAATAATGTCTGTGAATATGAATCTTTGGTTTTGGGATTAGAAGCTGCAAGGAAGTTGGAAATCGAACATCTGATAGTTTATGGTGATGCAGAGCTTATTGTAAAACAAGTGAAACAATAATATCAAGCCAAGCACCCAAGGTTGATATCATACAAGAATTGTGCCTAGGACCTTATAGAGAACTTCTTCTTGTCCTTTAATATTCACTCTATTCCCATGATGGAGAACCAACAAGTCGACTCCTTGGCCAAGGATGCCGTGACCTTCATTTCACCCACACTCTTGAAACTAAAGTATCACATTGAGATGAGACATAGACCTTCGATCCCGAACAACGTTCAACACTGGAAAGTGTTCGAGGATGATGAAAAAATCAAACAATTTTTGGAAATGGTTGATGATTTTTCTGAAACTCACATAGATCAGGAAAATCAAAATGATCCTGTTTGGGTTATGCAAGAAGGAGAGAACCCAGAAAAATTCCAATATAAGATTGAAATTCACCGCATGCTCGTGCTTAAGAACAATCAGATTCCCAAAGGCCCAATCCCCTTAGAAATCTTTTGTTGACCAAGATGACATACCTTTAATGTCTACCTTACGTCCCCAACCCGAAGAAGTTGAAGACTATAATGTAGGAACTAGTAAATATCCCAAAATGGTCAAGATATCAAAATACCTTCCGACCCAAATGAAAAGTAAGTAGGATGAGTTGCTTAGGCAGTACAAAGATGTTTTTGCCTGGTCTTATGATGATCTGAAAACTTACGATACCTTTTTTATTGAACATAAGATTCCTCTAAAACATGGTATTAAACCTTTCAGACAGAAACTCAGATAGATAAACCATGTTCTCCTGCCAATGATAGAAAGGGAAGTCAAGAAACTTCTTGATGAAAAAAATTATCGTTCCACTCAAGGATTCTTAATGGGTAGCGAATTTAGTTCCCGTCAGAATGAAAAATGGTGAAATAAGGCTCTGTGTAGATTTTAGAAACTTAAATCCCTCAAAGACAAAGACAATTACCCACTCCCAAAAATGGATCATGTTCTAGAAAGGGTAGTTGGAGATAACAAGATGTACATGATCAATGGTTTTTCCGGATACAATCAAATCTATGTCCATGAAGATGACAAAGAAAATAATGCGTTTACCACTCTGTGGGGAACCTTTATGTACGATAAAATTCCATTTGGTTTGATAAATGTAGGGGCTACTTTCCAGAGAGCGATGGACATCGCACTCGTTGGTGAGAGAGACAAATTCATTTTTATTTATCTTGATGATTTGACAGTTTTTTCTAACTCTGATGCAGAACATCTGCTACACGTCAAGCAAACCTTCGAAAAATGCATAAAGTTCAGGTTGTCTCTTAACCCCAAGAAATCACATTTTTCTATGCAAGAAGGTAAGCTCTTGGGTCATATAGTGTCAAAAGAAGGAATTAAGGTCGACCCTAAGCGAGTTGAGGCTATAGACACGATTAATATTCCTAGGAAAATAAATTCAATTTTTTTAGGAAAGATCAACTTTTTGAGAAGATTTACTCCCAACTTTGCTGAAATGATTAAAATGATTACAAATATGTTGAAGAAAGACAACGAAGTGAAATGGATTGCTGAAGCTAAAGAATATTTCGAGCACATCAAGAAATCTATAGGGAAAACACATGTGCTAGCAAGTTTGGACTATACAAAGGAATTCCTAATCTTCTTATTCACTTCTGAACATACTGTTGTAGTGGTACTCCTACAAAATAACGAGGAAGGATTTGAGCAACCAATAACATTTTTCAACAAAAGCCTCAGGGATGCAAAATTAAGATATGATATACTTGAGAAGCACACATACACAATGGTGAAGGCTCTTAAGGCTTTCAAAACATATGTACTGCATTCCAAAATAATCGCTTATGTGCCAACCAATGCTATCAAATACATCTTGGTTCAACCAGAAAGTGATGGGAGAAGAGGTTGATGGTTGGATAAAATTCAAGAGTTTGATCTAGAAGTAAAACCGACCAAGCTAGTCAAAGGTCAAGGCCTAGTGAAGATGTTAGCTAAATCAAATTTTAGGGTGCTTGGGATAAATAACCTTGAATCACATGGATACCTCCTGGATATGGAGGAAATTGATGATCAGGTGCCTAGTGTTCAAATTGAATATAAAGTTTCCACCTCTACCCGGTATCATTATATTGTTACATACCTCCTTACTCTTCAGTGCCCGAATGACATGACTCCGTCCAAAGCAAGGACTTTTAAGCTGCACACAATTAAATACTGTATTATTGATGGCCAACTGTACTAGAAATACCCTCTAGGTTTCTTTTTATGTTTCCTAACAAAATTTGAAACATAAGGCATCATCGAAGAATTCTGTGAAGGAGTGTGCGGAGGACACAATGCCTGGAAAACAACGACCTACAAGATTTTAAAGGTTGGATATTACTGGCCAAAGTTATTCACCGATGTGAATGCGAGAGTCAGAGCCTATAATTCATGCCAACTGTTCGCTGACAAGCAGAGGCTCCCTGCCCTACCTCTAATCCCAGTAAAATATGAAGCCCCTTTTCAAAAATGGGGCCTGGACTTCATTGGAGAAATCCATCCATAATCACGTGCTCAACATAGATGGATTCTAACCGCTACCGATTACTTCACGAAATGGGTAGAATCCATTCCAACTCGGAACGCTACAGATTCGGTAGTAATAAAATTGTTGGAAGAAAACATCCTATCAAGATTTGGTTGTCCTCGAAAAATAGTCACTGACAACGTTCAAGCTTATAAGTCTATGGAAATGATCAATTTCTGCCAGAAATACAACATTGTGTTAGGAAATTCTACAACCTATTATCCACACAGAAATGGGTTGGCCGAATCATCTAACAAGAGACTAATGGCTATAATTTAAAAAGTGTTGATAGAAAATAAAAAGGCTTGAAACACCCACCTGGAATACTCCCTATGGGCGAACTGAATCGACACCAAGAAATAAATAGGTATGTCCCCTTTTCAATTGGTTTATGGTACTGACGTTTCCCTTCCTATCAATCTTTCTCTTCCTGTGATGAAGCTCTGGAAGGATGCAAATGAAGAACCAAATGATGTTACAAGAAGGATAAATCAAATAATCGAAGTTCAACAAAATAGGGCTGAAGTAGATGCTAAAATTCATAAGTACCAAGATAATATGAAGGCCCTTTTCGATAAAAAAGATAAAGAAAGGGAGTTTCTCCCTGACAATCTATTTTTAAAGTGGTACGCTAGAAAAGAAGATGTAGGGAAACATGGAAAGTTTGACCATCTCTGGTTCAGACCATTCAGAATTGCAGCTGCTGAGGGGAAGAATTCCTTTTTACTGGAAAAACTCGATGGAAAAATTCTTGACGCTCCTATCAATGGGTGTTACTTAAAACATTTTATGCAGTAGTCATATTTCAGATTCCCATTCTATATATCAGTTTGGATTGACGTTTGTTTTATTTTTCAATTTGCATTTTTACTTTTCTTTTGTAAATTATCCTATTCATTTTATCATTTGTTGTAAATAAACCATGTTTACTTGACATCATCAAAGCATAATATAAAATAATTTGTATCATATACTATCTCTATTCTGCATAATTTTCTGATAGTTCACATTTCGTTCCTGTGCATAACACTTAACTGTCAAATGAGAGACAAGGACGTGTTAGAATCCACCACACATTTTTCAAAACATTCTCTTTCTCTCAAAACATGTGATAAATTAATAATCCACTCTGCTGAAAATACAAAGGAAGTATGAGGTATGAGCTCCTACCCCACTAGTTCAAAGTAAAATTTTAAGGAAATCTTATCGAACGTAAAGGGGTTTCACTCACGGTAATGTTGTCACCTTATTAAGGATTAGAGATGCCTAAAATTTTGGCTTAGAGTGTCATACTGATAAATTCTAAAGCCTTCTCTGAAATAGAAAAGTGAAATATAATGAAATAGAAAAATAAAATAAAAAATAAAAAAGGCTTGAAAGGAAGTTCGAGAATTAATGAACAAACTTGTGTGGGATTAGGAGTTTTTACGTCAGGCCCTCCGAGTCCTCGTTCCATTTAATTTTTCCTATCCCTGAGATTTTATTCTCTTATGATTTTCGCTCCCTTTCCTTGGTCTTCATAGAAAGAAAGAATTTCACCTTGACTTTGAAAACTTAAAAACATATCTTCAAAACGATATTGGGCGAAAATCTTTATGTTCCTATGATTTTAACCGAAAGAAAGTATGTCTAGGATAATCCTAATAACTTTATCTCTTCTATCGAATTTTAAACAGACTAATTAGCTCAGGGTCAATCCCTGAAAAATTAAGATCCCTCTAAAATCTCCCCTATAGGCGAAGGTGTATTGAAGATTGGGAGAAAATTAGTTTCAGAGTATACTTAAAAAATTGTGACAGACCTTCTTTTCAAATTTTAAGGATATATCATCCCTTGTATGATACATACAAATTGATTGCCCCCACTTCAAAATATTAAAATATAAGACAAACGGTGAAAGTAAATTCATAAATTGATTTCTCCCATCTTGTCCAAAGAGATGATGAAATGAAATTCATGTAATGATTTCCCTCATCTCAACAAAATGCAAAATTTCTAATTGAAGTGGTGAAAGGAAATTCAATGGGAGAAGTAGATAACTTCACC